>JANDJT010000206.1:24922191-24933208 GCA_024331685.1 Stegophilus panzeri | reverse complement strand
TTCATTTAGAGATGTGTGTAATGGCAGTCAAAAATGTAATGAATGGAATAGAATTATTTGAATAAATACAAATGGAATAGAATTTATTTGATTCAAAGCCAGTGGAATGGAATGAAATTTGAATGGAATAGAATTTATTTGAATCAAAGAGAATGGAATGGAATCTGAATAAAAGGAAATGGATTGGATTTGAATTAAATATAATTTATTTGAATCAAAGCCAGTGGAATGGAATGGAATAGAATTTATTTGAATCAAAGCAAACAGAATGGAATTAACTTGAATTAAAAGCAAATGGAATGGAATAGAACAGAATTAAATTGATTGGAATTTTTTCAATCAAACCAAATTAATGGTATAGAATTTCTTCCAATCAAGGCAAATAAAAATGAAATGGAATTCACTTTAAATTATTTGAATCAGGTAAAATATATAATTCCTCTGATTCAAATATAATATCATAATTAATATAATTTCATTTAACTTTTTTTTTTTTTTTTTTTTTTTTTTTTAAATAGAATAGAATAGAATTTCAATCCCAATTAAACAGAATGGAACTGAATTCCATCTAATTTATTTGAATCAAAAGGACTGGAATGGAATTCAATTTAATTTAGATTTAAATCATATCAAATAGAATTGAACGGAATTAAGACATGAGTGAGTGTGACATGGGACGCACCAGCACAGCCAGTTGGGTTTTCAGGATCCAGGTTCCAGTAAAGAGGTTTGCAGTGTTCACATTCAGGTCCCTCTACATACGGTAGGCAGATACACGCTTCCTGTAACACAACCGATTAAAAAAAAAAAAAAAAGTTTCAATAAAAATAATTTCTCAATTAAAAAAATTAACAGCACATTTTTAATCTCTTTATTATCAGTCTCAGTTTGAGTGGAGCATCCACCATACAAGTCCTTGTACATTTTACTATAAATATGATATCATATCATAGAACAAGCTATAGGGTTACTGATCAAAAGGTCATGAGTTGAATCCCTGTATCCTTAAACCAGGGGTGTCCAATCTTATCCGGAAAGGGCCAGTGTGGGTGCAGGTGCAGGTTTTCATTCCAACCAAGCAGAAGCCACACCTGAGTCTATTGAAAGCCAAGCTCACCTTATTAAAACAGGTGGAGTCAGGTATGGCTCCTCCTTGATTGGAATGACAACCTGCACCCACACCGGCCCTTTGCGGACAAGATTGGACACCCCTGCCTTAAACCTTTAATGAGCTAACTGAATTACAGCTGAATCTATTGTCAGAGTTGTTGTAATAGAAAAATAATCAACACCTTCTGACCAATCAGATTTTTACAGATTTACATCCTGCTAATGTACGAACATGTGTAAAGTGTGAACAGCAAGATTTATAAGGTAGTTAACTCATCTACTGACACTTCCTCTAAGGCCTCTTCAGTCATTTGCAGTATTTAAGGCATAAGACACAAACCTCAGAAGCTGTGAGAACACGTCTTCTAAATCTGGAGTGTTCAAATCACCAAGTGTGAGTTACATACCGTTAATGGATCCTTAGTGTCTACGTCTGACCCTGCAGAATTGCAGGAGGTGTCGAGGTCTGAAAAATCATCGCACACACAGACACACACTTTTAAATCATATGGTTTAACAGTGACCGAGGAGAAAAAGAAAAAAATACACATTCTGTGTTTGCACACTAGTTTTAGCAGCACACACTACAGTGTTTATTCAGTAAATCTGCATTCCTCTGAAGGTGTGGACACAGAGCTGTCATGCAGAGAAAAACTTCAACCTAGACTCACATTCTGTCCAACAACACAATGCTAAGAATATTCCAAGAGTATGGCATGTGATGCATGTGGAAACAAGACGAGCGTGAGATGAAACTATCCTGCTGTAATTATGCGGTTTTGTAATTACCAAAGCAATCAGGAAAGGTCTGGTCTGATTCGACACAGCGGTCACACCTGTGTCCTGTCACGGCAGGATTACACACGCACTGACCAGTCTTTGGGTCACATGACCCATCAAGAGAGCCTTCTCGCGAACAATGGCATGCTGGGAAGAAAAAAGTGATTTCATAAATCTTACGCTGAACTAAACATCCTGATCATAATACAAAAAAGCAACAAATTATTACATACGAAACAAAAGATACCACACGTACGGGAGCATGTTGGGTATGCGTAGTATCCCATGGCGCATTGCTCACACTGTAGGCCGATGTAGTTGGGTCGACAGCGACACTGACCCGTCGGTTCACATGAAAGATCATACACCCCAGGCCCATCACATCGGCACACTAAGGAGAGACAGTAATTAACCGATTAAATCCTGTTTATCTTCCTTAATTTGGGTAGTGTAGGGTAAGGTAAGGTAAGGCAAGATAGTGTAGGGTAAGGAAAGGTAAGGCAGGGTAAGGTAAAGTAAGGTAGAGTAGAGTAGAGTAGGGTAAGGTAGAGTAGGGAAGAGTTAGGTAAGGTGGGGTAGGTTAAGGTAAGGTAGTGTAGGGTAAGTTAATGTAGGGTAAGATAGTGTAGGGTAGGGTAAGGTAGGGCAGGGTAAGGTAGTGTAGGGTAGGGTAAGTTAAGGTAGGTAGTGTAGGGGAGGGGGGTAAGGTAAGGTAGGGTAGAGTAGGGTAATGTAAGGTAGGGTAGGGTAAGATAGTGTAGGGTAATGTAGTGTAGGGTAAAGTAAGGTAGGGTAGAGTAGGGTAAGGTAACGTAAGGTTGGGTAGAGTATCGTAAGATAAGGTAAAGGTAAGGTAGGATAAGGTAAGGTAAGGAAAGGTAAAAGTAAGGTAAAGTAGGGTAGGGTAAGGTAAAGTGAAGATAAGGTAAGGTAGGGTAAGGTAAGGGTAAGGTAAGGTAGGGTAAGGTAAGTAGCGTAAGGTAAAGGTAAGGTAGGGTAAGGTAGGGTAAGATTAAGGTAAGGTAGGGTAGGGTAAGATAAGGTAGGGTAGGGTAAGATAAGGTAGGGTAAGATAAGGTAGGGTAGGGTAAGGTTAAGGTAAGGTAGGGTAAGATAGTGTAGGGTAAGGTAAGGTAGGGTAGGGTAAGGTTAAGGTAGGGTAAGGTAGGGTAAGGTTAAGGTAGGGTAAGGTTAAGGTAAGGTAGGGTAAGGTAGTGTAGGGTAAGGTAAGGTAGGGTAAGGTAAGAAGGGTAAGGTAAAGGTAAGGTAGGGTAAGGTAAGATTAAGGTAAGGTAGGGTAGGGTAAGATAAGGAAGGGTAGGGTAGTGTAAGATAAGGTAGGGTAGGGTAAGATAAGGTAGGGTAAGATAAGGTAGGGTAGGGTAAGGTTAAGGTAAGGTAGTGTAGGTTAAGGTAAGGTAAGGTAGGTTAAGGTAAGAAGGGTAAGGTAAAGGTAAGGTAGGGTAAGGTAAGATTAAGGTAAGGTAGGGTAGGGTAGGGTAAGATAGGGTAGGGTAAGGTTAAGGTAAGGCAGGGTAAGGTAGTGTAGGGTAAGGTAAAGGTAAGATATGGTAAGTAAGGTAGTGTAGTGTAGGGTAGGGTAAGGTAAAGGTACGGTAAGGTAATGTAAGGTAACGCTAAGGTAGGGTAGTGTAGGTTACGGTAAGGTAGGCAAGGGTAAAGGTAAGGTTCAAGAAGGAAAATTCAGAAAGGTTCAGAAAGGAAAGGAATGCTTACACAAATACCTACACAAATATTATTGAAGTTTGAAAATGTTAATGTCAGAACATTAAAGGCACTTTAGTAAAAGATTATGGCTTTTTTGGACTCACATCTGAAATACCTACTTAATCTTGCAAGCACAGGAAGTTAGATGCTACATCTGTGTGCCTGTCATTTTGGAAGCATTTTTTGGAAGCGTTCAATAATGACACATAAACTCAGCAAAAAAAGAAACTTGTTCAATGAACCATAAACAATTCTTGCATTAAGCCATTCTTTAGATTCAGACCCTTAGTGTCTTGAGTCATAATGCTTTGAGAACAGAATATCATTGACTCCATACTTTTCCAAGTCTAGAAAGAAGTGCATTTTTGTACCAATACTGGAGATTTATCCATAGGTTCATTAGATATTACATTGCAGCGGTGAGTGAGCTGTGAGCTGGTTGGTTATGTTTATTAAGTCTGAAAGCTCACCGTGGCAGTATGGGAAGGAGTGATGGCCAGGACGACAGCGGTCACAGCTCTGGCCTGTAACCTCAGGACGGCATAAACAGTGTCCAGACACACTGCAGATCTCTGGAACTGTACCACCTCGCTCACACACACATGCTGCAAAGAAAAACACTAGTGTTATTCTCTTTCCAGCACGGTGTCTTAAAGAAAGTCATCATTACTGTAATATTATTACATCCTCATGTGTGGTCTATTGTTCCATATACATGTTAAACCTGAGACTTTCACCAACCATGGGACTGAAATAATATTTGAATGACTTAAGACCAAATGATTAATACTGTACATGTAGGTCACAGAGTAACTGTAATGCTACCCTCATAACATTTTAGATCCATGTGCATTCGATGTCAATACAGTAGTTTTTATACAATAGGTTTTGTCTTTAGGGCACTACACAGGAAGTAACCTTGGCAGAGTGAGCGGAGTATAACGGGCAGTATGCGAGCCAAGGAGCCATCAACATTCCCTGCAAAACAGTCGCAGTTGGTGACCAAAACAATGGATAGGGGGGGGAAAAAAAAAAAGAGGCCATGGACTTTAGACCCGAGTGCTCTGCAGGAATAAGTACTTCCGAGAATTAAATAAATAAGTTTGGCAGAGCAGAGGAGGCCTGAGGAGGATGGGAATTAGTGCGAACGAGCCAATGGAGTGTTACAGCAAAGCCATTATATTAAAATCAAACAAAGGCTATTTTGTATTATTCTGGAGTTCAGCCCAGAGCAGGAAGTGTTTAATGTGAATTAAGTTAAAGAATAAAGTATAAAGTTTGTACAGAGTAACAGAGAGAAAGGCATTAAGGTAGCGCTCAGGCAAAACGAGAGGATAAAGGAAGTGGGTGAAAGGAAAAGTAATTTGGTAAGACCTTAATAAATTCATAATAATTATCTATAAGTTGCTAATGATTCCTTGTGAGCAGTTTATAAACTCATCAAGCCTAATATAATTCCTAATGCCATGGTGACGTACTGCACTTGCTTTAGAAGTATTAGTGACCTGTGTATAATATAGAATACTATAAACACTGAGTACTTCCAGTAGTGTTTGATACATTAAATTATTCCTCATTATAAGGTAAGACACTATTAATTTCCTTTTAATAAAAAAGAAACGTCATTTCAGATTAATGATCAAAATACATACAGAAACACTATTGAAATTTTAAAACTTTATTGAAGTCGCTTTGCAAAAAAAAATATATATACACTATATAAAATATATGTCGGCCATTTTGAAATAAAAATAGTTTTTTCTCCTGGAAATTTTGTCCAATTATCATGGAATTTGGATCACAGCATCCTGAGATACATACGAACATTACTTGTTTCTTGGATTGTTGAAATGTGAGACGGTTCATCCACAGCCTGCAAACTAATTTGAAGTCGTCACACAGGAAGTGAGGGCATATCTTAGCAACGCTTTTACATAGTGACACCAAATTTATATCTCACATATATAGATAGAGATAGATAGATAGATAGATAGATAGATAGATAGATATCGCAACATCACCTAAAGTTAACAAACAAGCTTCGAGTTTATTTTCAACTTAGGAGGAATAATGAAATCAGGAATTGAGGAAATATTTCAGCAATGGCTTGACCGTCACCGATGGTCCCACTGGCTTCTGGTCTTACTCCAGCATAACTCCGGTGTAGCCAGAAGGTGTTTGTCCTCTTTAATGATAATAATAATTCCTTAGATTTATATAGTGTTTTTCTAGGCACTCAAAGCACTTTACATTGTATAATTACTGCTTTTTAAAAACTGTTAATAAATATTAGAATTGCATTATATTTATGGTAAACACAGGTTATTATTAGTTATAAAGGATGTCCAGTACAGTACATGGTATTATAATTAATACTTTATTTACAATCATGCTGTAAAACATCATGAAGGCATTATTGGAGATGCTTACTATTATAGTTCATTATATTCAATCCTTATAATATAAATCAATCATTATATAATAAATGCTTGCATGGAATCATTACCAACTTAAGCAATGATAAACACAGTTATAATGATTTATGAATATGGGCTTCATAGAATGTGTTACAGCAAATTTAAGTGATCAGCACACTCACGTTGACAGTTGGGCGCACCAAAAAAACCCACAGGACAATCTGAGAGAAAGAGATGTCAGTTTTAACAACGGTTTTATAAAATCCATTCATCTAATACTAAAAAAAAAAATAAAAAATAAGTTCAGGCTTTGAGAGCATTCTCAAAAAAAAAATTCATTTTTAGCTCTTTATCTCCCAATGTAATAATCTCACTGGAGAGTAAAGTAAAATATGTCTGATACTTGCCTACAGCATTGCCAGTTGGAGGTGCAGGAGTCTTGATCAGGTGATCTATATATGCTGAAAGAATGAAGTAATTCAGTCACTGTGAAATCACACGAGTGTTTCGATTCAACAGATGATGAAAGAGTAACTAATGGCATTCAGGAAACATGAATGGATGGGAGGTATAAAAAAAAAAAAGCTCCTGTTTCATTCTGACAGGCGCGATATCCCTGTCATGCATTAATAAAGCATACTGCTCTTAATACACTTCATGTTAAATGATGTTTATTTCTGTGATATTTATGTTTATTTCTATGGTGAAAATTATGTTGTTGTCTTGCAGGCCCTCAGTAGTTGAGTCGTCCTTCATTATTATTATTATTTCATTATTATTATTATTATTATTATCATCATCATCATCCAGCTAAAAACTAATCTTTTTACTTTACTTCAAGACTACTTATTAGCTGCATTATTCATTAATATTTTAATAGCTTATCCATAATTATTTTTTGACCCATGTTAAACATGCACTTATTTCCATTGCTTACTCGTTTACTTGATTTATCTCCATCTGTTTTTAATGTGTTTTACGTTTTCCGGTTGTATGTCCATCCACCTGAGATATTACTTAGTGTGATATCTCAAGAACGAGGGATCGGATGTTTGTAGGATTAATATGGAATTACAACATCATTGCAACCAGCAAATGAACTAATTCGATTTTGGAATTGAGCCAAACAGGGTCAAGGTCACAGCAAGGTCAAATGTCTAGAATAGCTTCCAGCCTATTTGAAGTAGATTTGACAAATTAGTTTAAAAAAAATAAAAAATAAATAAAAAAAAAGGACTAGACTTGGCATTAGCATCGAGTTCTACTTGCTTGTCCTCTACTTTCCTTTACTTTGTCTCTTTGGAGAAAGCCATTAAAGCTTTAACTTAGAACCTAGAGCCTTTAAGTAGACCGTTTTTAGAAAGCTAAAGCCATTAATTCAACCAAAACCCTTGATGAACCCTTTTCTTTTTTAATAAGTGTACATTATTAATTTAGACAGTGTGAAATTAATAATTAAACAGGCAGTGTAGAGAGCTTAAGGTGGATGTAATTAAAGCTGGCCATCTACCTCTGGTTTTGTAACTGAATTACAGAATGTGACCCAGCTCCTATAAACAGATTTCCTCTAAAGTTATATTTAGAGCATCCGCAATCAGTGCTTTGGGTCTGTTTCCGTTCCTGGATGGCTTAGTGCAAAGTTTGATTATAATCAAGACAGGGAATCTAGCAATCAGCCATTTGGCCAGAGTGATTAGGAAGTTTCATTAACAAAGACGTACGAGTGCATTGTGGGTAATCGTGGTAGCCTCTGGCGCAGTGATCACAGTGGTCTCCACTGTACTGAGGTTTGCATAGACACTGTCCTGAACCCATCTCACAGCCGCTCGTAGTCCTGTCGTCACACCTGCAAGCTGTCTCAGACACATCAAAACAAATTTAGGACAAAGTTCTGGAAAAGCATCCATCAGGGTTTGGTTACATTATAAAAAATATCTCAGAAATTGAACTTCCTGTAGAGCACCATAAAATCCATTATTAAAAATGGAAAGAATACAGCACAACCACAACTCTGCCCAAAGGAGAGTCCACCAAAAACTCAGAAGTATGGTGTTACTCAGAAAAGCAACCCAGAAGCCAAGGATCTCTCCACCACCATGCTTCACTGTGTTGATGTTGTTCTAAGTATCACTAGTTCAATTGCGTTTCCAGAAAACATAGCACTTTGTAAAGCCAAAAATAAAGTTTTGGTCTTGTCAGAACTTAAAAACAGCATGATTTTTAAGTCTTCAAAACTCTTGGTACGTCTCAATCAGCTCCCTAGTTCAGAAGTCAGGGCACTGATTAGCGAGTCAGCCATTTTAACGGCTGTCTCAATCGCAAAGTCCTTCCAGTGCACCGGAACGTTCGCTCCCTAAAATATTCCACAATGCACCGCAAAAACCAGAGAGCATCGATGCTCACTTAGTTCCCTTACTGGAAATGACGTCATATTTTCTGGAGAAAAAAAAACTTTGTCTGCAAACGTAAGTAGCATGTTCTTATTGTTGTATCTCTCAAATGATTACTCACATTAATGATTTTTAACTTTATTTGACGTTCTATATACGGTTTGTTTACGGTTAATTTATTTATTTATTTTTTTAAATATACTACCTTGCCTACGATCCTGCTTCAAGTGCCATGACAGAAATGTGTGTGATTAAGCTAACAAATGTATCCGACATAGAAAACTATACAGTATATAAAAGAGACTTTAATACATTCAATACATTTAATACTTGCCCTTCAGCTTCTTCAAAATAAATGTAAGTCAATATTGGGACAACATATAAACTGTTATATTAGTTGTATGATTATGATATTTCAAGATTTGTCCAGCTAATATAGATAAAGACATTTTACTGAATAAAAATGAAAGACAAATATTGTAGAAATTTATATATCAAGCACTAAAAAATGATAAATGTCCTTTAGAGGACAATCTGAAAGCTCAACATGACCCATCATGTATTCGTACTCAGAGGTAAAGAGATTTAATCGGTAGAATGCACCGATACGTACGTATGCAGCCTGTAGGAGACTCTGGAGGGACACCATGGGGCCTGTAGTAACCCTCAGCACACACTTCACAATTCACCCCGGCGGTGTTATGCTGAAACACAATATCGAAGATTAAACAGGATTTGAAACACATGAACGCACTTTTTTTTTTTTTAAAAGACTTCAGGATTCCTACCTGGCAGTTAATGCACACGCCTCCACCGTCGTACCTGCCGTGTATGTTCAAACTTGCTCTCCTGCGCTCCACCTCAGCATCATAATAACAGTCAGTGGCATGCGAATGGCATTGGCAAGCTGTACGGGGAAAAAACCAAACAACATGCTCATGCTCACACATACATCCACAAACATGTTCACAGGACCACAAGGTCAAGACTGAAATCATCTGGAATAATGAGTGTTTATAACGAGTTTCACACCTGGACCCTGGATCTCTGACCTGATTGAGCACATCTGGTTTCACTTAAACATTATACTTAAGTGATACTTGATTAGACGTTGAGCAGAATTAATTTTTTTTTTAATCCATACCTAAATATCCGTAATTAACAGATCTTTAAGATTAAAAAGTAAATGATTTCAGCTGAGGGCGCACACCTACAGGGTTGGGGTTTGATTCCCACCGTGGCCCTGTGTGTGCAGAGTTTGCTTGTTCTCCCTGTGCTGTGGGGGTTTTCTCCGGGCACTCCGGTTTCCTCCCCCAGTCCAAAGACATGCATGGTAGGCTAATTGGTGTGTCCAAAGTGTCCGTAGTGTATGAATGTGTGTGTGATTGTGCCCTGCAATGGATTGGCACCCTGTCCAGGGTGTATCCCGCCTTGTGCCCGATGCTTCCTGGAATAGGCTCCAGGTTTCCCCGTGACCCTGAAAAGGATAAAGTGGTATAGAAGATGGATGGATGATTTCAGCTGAACTTATGTCCCCCCCTCACTCTCGACTCATTTGACGTGAGGTGTCAGAGTTACGAGTTTGCATTTGTGCTTCTTAAAAAAAATCACGCAAATTCGTTTTCATCGGATCTTTTCTCCATAAAAATATTTATAATCTACAAATAAACTGAGACCAATAAGCAAATAGACATTGTTGGTTATGGTGTCCATGCAAAATTGGTATGGATTTGATTTTATGCCTCAAAAATACGTTTGGTGGCCTGGGAAAACCCTTCACATGCTGAAATTTGGATTAAATATATGGATTAAATACAGAAAATATTGTAACACTTCCGCATTCGGAAGCTAACTCAGACCATTATCTCATCTCGTTTTAAATTGCGTCTTGATCATAATATATGCACCTCCCCACGCTACCGCATCACGCGTACATTCACGTCTGCTACTGCGCTGAGTTTTATCAATAACCTCCCAGAGATATCAGCTATGATTGGATTACCGTCTGATCCCAAAGAACTTGATCAAGCGAATAAATGCTTAGAGTCAACGTTCCACTAGACGCTAGATAAGGTAGCTCCACTCAAAAATTAGAGAGAAAAAGCTAGCAGTCTGGTGTATTGATCAAACACGTACCTTAAAACAGACCACTCGATAATTAGAACGTAAATGGCGTAAAACCACATTGGTAGTATTTCAAACAGCATGGAAGGACAGTCTCGTGAACTATAGAAAAAAATCCCTTAGTGCAGCTAGACCAGTATGTCTCTACCCTGATTGAGGATAACAAAAATAATCCTATCCAATTCTGAAAATGTTGGGACAGTATGGAAAATGTTAATAAAAACTTTGACTTGTATTTAAACAAAAAATGTATTAAGATAAGGTACTGTATTTGATGTTTTACCTAGTCAACTGCATAGTTTTTTGAAGATAAAGGTTTATTTTGAAATGGATGCATGCAACACATTCCAAAAAAGTTGGGACAGTGTCAATTTAGGACTAATAGCGATGAGATAAGTTGAAATAAGAAGGTGATGTGAAACAGGTGAGGCAATCATCTAATCATAGTATATAAGGAGCCTCCAAAAA
>JANDJT010000206.1:24916510-24922154 GCA_024331685.1 Stegophilus panzeri | reverse complement strand
GCCGCTGCATCCACAGATGCAAGTTAAGGCTTTACTATGCAAAGCAGAAGCCGTACATCAACACTGTCCAGAAGCACTGCCCACTTCTCTGGGCTCGCTCTCATCTGAGATGGACAGTAGCACAGTGGAATCGTGTTTTGTGGTCCTACGAGTCGACATTTCAAATAGTTTTTGGACAAAACGGCCCTCGTGTTCTCCAGGCCAAAGAGGAAAAGGACCACCCAAGCTGTTATCAGCGTCAGGTCCAAAAGCCAGCGTCTGTCATGGTATAAGGGCGTGTCAGTGCCCATGGCATGGGTAACTTGCACATTTGTGAGGGTATCATTAATGCAGAAAGATATGTACATATGCTGTCATCCAGAGCAGGACAACGCCAAACCACATTCTGCCCGGATTACAAGCACATGGTTGTGTAAGCAGAGAGTGCGGGTGCTAGCATGACCTTGCTGCAGTCCTGACCTGTCTCCGATTGAGAACGTGTGGTGCATTATGAAGCGCAAAATAATGCAACGAAGGTCCTGTACAGATGTGCAGCTGAAGAAACGCATAATGTATGAATGGGGGAAAATTCCGCTTGCTAAACTTAACCAACTGGTGTCTTCACTCAGCGTCCAAAACTTAATGAGTGTTATTAAAAGAAAAGGTGATGTTACACAGTGATAAACAGTCGACTGTCCCACTATCCCAAGTGTGTTGCAGTCATCAGATTTGAACTGATTGGAACACGGTCTTAAAAAAAATTCTAAATGAAAATGTAAATGTAAGAAGTAAACATTGGGGGTTTTTTTCATAGAAATATAATGACGTTAAAGTCATTTTCTCTTAAAAAAAATCTCCTAAAATAATACTAAAGTGTACTAAGTGTATGAAGAAGAAAAAAATCCATTCTGAATGACTCATCATATCAATATATCTTTGTAATTATCATGATCTAGGTTCAGTTGCATTTAAGATTCAATTGACGTTGATTTATTTCATCAGAACGTTGGGCTATTTACACTTTGGTTAACACGAGTTCACATGCATTACGCACAATGCCTGCGGATAGCTGTCCAACGTGATGCAGCGGTGCTTTAGTCTTTTATTCTGTCCAGCTTTCTCACTTCCTCATCTGTAAACTCTGCTCCAAGAGATTAGCTTCCAAAGCGGCAACTCACGTGCTAATACCACCATCAATGCCACTGCGCATGTCATCTCGTAGATCGTTAACTAACGTCATGTGACCGTGTTGCATTCTGGAACTTTAAGCCCAACGTATATGGTTTCCACTACTTCTCATTAGTATGATGTTGAACAACGCTGGAACAAGACAAGTAGAGAAAAAAAAAAAGAAGCTCTTTGTCTTTAGGAGATCTAGGACATCAGAGCGATGTACAGCCTCTAGATTTTCACAGGAATAATGAATATACTGCATCAACCAACAAATAAGCACCAGAGTCACTAAACACATCACAAATCTTTCAATATAAACATATTTAATGTGTCTCAGGGTGGAGTTTTCTTTCAAGTTGGGTTTTTTTTTCTACCCTCAAGGTACTCAGCCAGTGGAAAGATGACTGTCAGGGCTCAGTTTGCCAAAACAGACCTGTGCTTTCTTGCACTAGTCCGGATTAAACACTGTGTCTGAGCAACACTGCTTAGAGCGAGAAAAACCCAGCATAATTTCATCTTACACCACACACACACACACACGGAGACATGTACAGCAGCGTTTATATCAGTAAGAATCTGAAAATGAGAAATTAGCCATTTTGTCTGCTGCATACAGAAAATTATGATAATGATAATGAGTCTTTATTGGTCACATATAAATATGCACAGTGAAATTCTTTTCTTCGAATACCCCGGCATGTCAGGAAGTTGAGGTCAGAGCGCAGGGTCAGCCATGATAGAGTGCCCCTGGGGCAGAGAGGGTTAAGGGCCTTGCTCAAGGGCCCAACAGTGGCAGCTTGGCAGTGCTGGGGCTTGAACACCCGACCTTCTGATCAGTAACCCAGAGCTTTAACTGCCAAGCCTCCACTGCCCCAAACACCACAATATAACCAACAAAGCAAACCCAAGTTTACATTGGGTGGTGTGATAAGGAACCAATAATTAAGCAGAGTGAATTATTTTCCTATAACAGCATGTCCCTGAAGGTCTGAATTTAAAAGAAATAACAGTAATAAATACAATAATAAAATCAATAAATAAACCAAATCTCATCCGCAAAAGAAACTGAAACTTACGCTCGCACTCGTTTTGACTGTCGGTCGTCGCCACACGCCACGGCTTCTGGTGGTATCCAGGGCAACAGCGATCACATGACTCACCGCAGGTGTTGTGCTGACACTCGCACTGAAGTCTGAAGAGACACAGGATAGTTTCTGGACATCATTCTGTCTGTAAAACTGTTCATATGAGAAAACGTTCGATGGTTTATTAGTCTGAAACTGTGCCAAATTCCTCAGACCTTTCATTTGAATTTGGCACCATTACAGACTATAAGACGTGTTTTTCACCAGGAGACATGTACAAAAACCATCCAGAAATGTAGAATTAAAATTCCAGAGCTTTTGATCAGATTGGAATTTGGTTCGCAGGTTGGCTAAAATCCCAAAGCATCAAAGAAAAAGACAGACAGTTTTCATATTTTCATATCCAGGAGGCAAACTTCAAACGAATTCCTTTATTAAATACTGCGTCCTGCACCATTAAGGCACCGGCTATGCTCTATTAACCGCTGAAAATCCAAAAGTCTTACTCTGTTATTCATATTGAAGCGCATTTAACCCTGCGCTCACGCTAGCGAGTGACAAGTCACTCGTGTCGATTGTAGTTAGTCTCTCCTGGGCGTCTTTACTGTACACCAAACAAATGACAGAATAGCGATTAGATAAGGAAAGATAAATGTGTGTGAAACGTATTAAGTGCTTTCTCTCGGATCCTAATGCCACTCTTAATGAGTGTTTTTATTAAAAGCAGCACATTTGGAGCATTAAACCTAGAGATAAAACACTCACACAGAACATTAGTATTAACCTTTCTGATTAGATCTTTCTGATTAGACCTAGATTGTACAAATAAAATAATAAAAAAAACTTAATTCACAATTTAATAATAAACATTTACTCTATTCGCTTAGACCTGTTCATTGGTTGGAATTTTTAGCATTACAAGCACACCTATTATGGTTTTGAAACATGCCTAATTTTGTTTTAAAGGTCTCATACTGTATATTTACATGCACCCGAGGTCAAAAAACACTTTAACGTGCTCATAATTTAAACTGAAGCATTACCTCCATAGTGTCAAAAAACGACTCGTTAAATGATTCGTTCAAAAGGATTCATTCGAAGCTCCTCCTTTCAGAGAGCATACTCTGCTCTGATTGGTCAGATGTCCCAGTCTGTTGTGACTGGTCTACCGCTGTCATCATGTGTCGAAAAGGTAACGGCCACTACCGTAACGAGTATCATCTCAGTCTGTCAGCGAGCAGCCGATGAAGACCAGAGGTGGGGCTTTTTGTTAGAAACCTACGTAGGTTAGTACAGGAAGTAAGTCTGGAATCACTAACGACTCGTTTCAGCTGTTCAGAATCATTTCCTTCTTTTGGGAGTCGATAAATCCCTTTGTCGTGAGCTTTGATTTTTGAAACTTTTTACATTCACAAACAACTATGTGAATAACACACTACATGAAAGGTAATATTTGAAAAAGCATAATAGGTGCACTTTAAAATGAAGTGAGTTTTTTTTTTTTTTTTTTAAATATCATGGATTATAGTTTATTTATTTTAGATATTTCTTGGATTGGATGAAAAATTGACATTTTTCAAACTGATTCACTGCTATCTTTTTTTTTTAAGCACTAAATTTTTTTACACTTATCTATCTGAATGATGAAGAAAATAAGAACTACTCTTTTTTTTTTTAATTATTATTATTATTTTTTTTTTACACAAACTCAGGTATTGTTTGTATTATCACAATCCCTCCAGGATTTTGCGACTTTGCGATCGCAGAAATTAGCGCAAACTCCATGAAATCATTGCAGATTTTCCTCAGATTTGGGCCAAGACGCATCATGTGACGTCATCACGACACGCATTCAGCCAAAGCGCTCTTCGATTCAAAGCGTCGAACATGAGTAGAGCTAAAACGTCCCATTTGCCAACAAACAGCACTGCAAAAGACAGTGCAAAACTATTTAGTGCAAATGGGATTTTGACGATTTCAAGTAGTTTTCCGGAAAAGGGAAAAAAAAAATATATATTATTTTTTTTTAAAAGCACTGCAAGTTGCACCACAAATTTTTTAAAAAGCCACATTGAAATCAAGCATTTGTTGGCCACAACAACCACAAAAAAATTCTGCGAAATCCTGTACACCATGATTCCAATTACAAATGATCCTAACAAATGAGATGCATTAACAAACATCTGTTAAACAACTTTTGAAATAATTAAGGTTACAAAAACGTATTACACTAGTATCGGGCACCGATAAATAGTCAAGGCTCTGATATAAAAAAAAAAAAAAAAAAAAAAAATTGTGCTTGACTGATTTATTATACCGTCATCACTGCTGTACATCTCTTAACCTGAAGGCTTATTAAGTTTTTTTTTTTTTTTAAAAAGACATAAAACTATCTGTTTGCTAAAGCCATGCATGGTCCAGATGTTGTTCATGTATGCACATGTTCAGCAGTGTTATCCAGTGGATACTGTTACTCACAGGTTTTGCCGGCCTGGCACTCGCACTCCGCACGCATGGGCATGGCCGTGACACACACACCGTCCTCCCACGCTGATGTCTTTAATGCTGTAGTAATACTGCAAGAAGAGGAGAGAGAGTCCCAAAAGAGTGAAAACTCAACTCGCATACAGTAACCGTGCTTCGAGTACAAGTCTTGTTGAAGTAAAATGTCCTCAATTTAAATAGAAATGAATCTAATCAAATGACAGTACGGACAGTGTGAGGGAAAGTCTGCGGTCTTTTACTCGCACTGATGAAGTCAAAATTAATATTTGACTGTGGTGGTAATATATTACAATCCTACATTTACATTTATGCATTTTAATTAAAAATTGATCTTTTAATTGAGTTCTAGAAAAGTAAAGTGTGCAGAGTAGAGGTGTAAGAGTAAGAGTAAATTGTTTTGTTATTGTTATATGTGGGGTTGGCGTTTAAGGGGTTAGTTCACAGAAGAGGTGGGTCTGTAGCTGTTTTTTTTTGAAGATGGTGAGAGCTTCTGTGGTCCGGATTGAGGTTGGAAGTTCATTCCACCACTGAGGGACAGTTAGTGTGAAGGTTCTGGAAAGGGATCTTGAGCCACGCTGAGTAGGCACTACTAAGCGTCGGTCATTAACCGATCGCAGATTGCGTGAGGGAACGTAAGCCTTCAGGAGAGAGTTGAGGTAGGAGGGTGCTGTTCCAGACAAGGTCTTGTACGTGAGCATCAAGGCCTTGAATTTGATACGGGCGGCTACAGGAAGCCAGTGGAGGGAGATGAAGGAGGGTGTGACATGGGTATTATCAATCATCAATCAGATACTTTCATATCAGTATATTGGTATTAATGCAATTGCAACAGAGGCGGCTGTTGTTATTGTTGTTGTTGTTGTTGTTGTTGAAGAAAACAGAGACTTTGGAGTTTGTGGAGT
>JANDJT010000206.1:24909010-24911510 GCA_024331685.1 Stegophilus panzeri | reverse complement strand
ACAATCCCGTTTTAAATCTAAAGCAAAATCAAAAGAACCCAATATATATTCTGCTTTAGTAACATATGGACACAAAAATCCATTTTTATCTCATGTCAAGCATCCTGGATATTTCTATCTTTCTTTGTCTCTGTGTATGTTATCAGTAGAAACATGGGTTAGCCAGCTACGTAAAACTAAAGAAAACAACGCTGAAGTGGATAACCCAACAATATCCGTAGTACTAAAATAAAATGCAATTTCCGCTGCTGAAGTCAGAAACAGAAAAATATCCCAATGAATTTTTACACTGTTCATTAGGTCAGCTGACTCGGTTACTGCCGTAGCCTTTATTGAATGTTTTCTTACAATAAAATGGGTAAAAACACAACAATCAAAAAAGTAAAACAGTTAATTTTTTTTTTTTTTTTAAAGAGAAAAATGGAAATAAAATAAAAACAACATATTTTAGATTTTAAAGATCTAAATGTTGGTAGAGACTGATAAACATCAACTCACGTGCAAAATACTGCCAGGGCGTGAAGGTCTTCCCGTGATCGACGGAGCGCTCGAGCACCCACAGATCTGGCCGTGGCGAGTTGGCAAACTTTACGATGATGTAAGCGACATGGAAGAGCTAGGAAGGAAACAAAAACGCCGGTCACAGAGCTGCAGTGTTTGAATGCACTCAGTCAGGTTTATCAAAGTCACATCACTGGGTCTGTCTCAACAAAATAAAGCTGTGATAGGATCTTAATCACTGTCATTTTCTACACAGTTATATTACCGGAGATTGGTCAGAGGCAAATCTAGATGTTATGAAGACCGGAGATCCATAGTGATTCGTTTTTTTTTTTCCCCTCAGCATACTAACTAGGGCCAGTTCATCTAAATGAGCTAGCAGGACTAAACTCTACCTCGTGGATCCACATAGTGCTAATGCTGTGTTCAAATTAACTCGGAAGTGGTAAGTCAAAACATGGATGCATCCAACAAGTGCTCCTTTGTTGACTCTTAATTGAATACAACCAAAGCCTGCACTTTCAGCCGAGCTGAGGAGCTTTCTTCGCATCAGCGAGATTTCATAGCATAATTGGATCACGTTAATACTCCATGAATTGATCGTTTCCATTGATGGCATTTGGCAGACGCCCTTATCCAGAGCGGCTTACAGAACTGCTTTGAAGTCTTTATCGATTAATACATCCTAATACTGGTTCGCGAGGTCAAAGACTAAGATCATCATCAGTCTAAAAACTTTGTTGGGGAGGTAATATCATAACAACAGAACAAAGACAACCTTTAATTATTTAACGTAATTTGGAAACTGCCAGTGACTCAGCTGTACGGACATCTAGGAGAAGTTTGCTCCACCACCTAGGTGCCAGAACAGAGATAAGTCTTAATGCATGCCTTCCTTCTACCCTGAGAGATGGTGGGACCAGTCGAACAGTGCTAGAGGATCGGAGGGAGTGTGGTGCTGAGCAGGGTGTAATAAGAGCTTTGAGGTAAGTAGGTGAGGGTACATTTTTGGCTTTGTAGGCAAGCATCAGTGTTTTAAATCTGATACGGGCAGCTACAAGAAGCCAGCGGAAGAGTGTAGCAGTGGGGTGGTGTGGGAGAACTTAGAAAGGCTGAAAACAAGTCATGCAGATGCATTCTGGATCAGTTGCTGAGGTCGGACGGCGCTCAGAGGCAGATCTGCCAGGAGCGAGTTGCAGGTCGCATTCACTGTACATAACTGAGACAAGTAACTAGAAACTTGTTTAAATTAAATTTTGTATAAGCAATTAAATCACATTTCGAGGAGAAACTTCATATTTTTTATGTAAACTATTCGTAATATGATCTCTTAAATCTGACGCTTTTTTCATGTTTGGTACTGCTTTGTTTTCCTATTGTGTTCACCTGTTTTATGTAATACCATGATTAGTTTCAATATGAGGGAACACCACCTTAAGCTCAACTTGGCAAAAACTGAGCTTCTCGTCATCCCAGCCTGCCCCTCAGTCAACCACAACCTCACTGTACAGCTCGACTCAACCACACTCAAGCCAACCAGGATGGCCAGGAACTTTGGGGTGACTTTTGATGAGAGCTTGACCTTTACAGACCACATATCAACAACTGCACGATCCTGTAGGTTCAGTCCATATAACATCAAGAAAATTAGACCCCATTTCACCAAACAGGCTACACAGCTACACGTCCAGGCTCTTGTCATATCAAAAGTGGACTACTGCGGCACAGTACTCTCAGGCCTCACAGCCAGCTCCATCAAACCCCTTCAAATGATTCAGAATGCAGCAGCACGCCTCGTCTTCAACCAGCCTAAAAGAACCCATGTCACACCCCTCTTCATCTCCCTCCACTGGCTTCCTGTAGACGCCTGCATCAAATTCAAGGCTTTGATGCTCACGTAATAATAATAATAATAATAATAATAATAATAATAATATTATTATTATTATTATTATTATTATTAATGTTTATTTCTAATGCACTTTTCTAACCCCCCCAC
>JANDJT010000206.1:24898532-24909005 GCA_024331685.1 Stegophilus panzeri | reverse complement strand
AAAAAAAAAAAAAAAAAAAAAAAAAAAAAAAAACACTAAAAAGATACGAGGTACATCTCTTTTTGCAGCTGTTATTGACACTCCCATGTTGAGAGAAGTGCACATTAAATGAGTATAAAAATCTTACACAAGTATGCATGTCAATTCCTCGGAAAGATCTTTGAACATTTGCACACAGCTTTGAACTGAGAAGATCTGAACTGAGAAGCAAAGCTGGTGATCTGAACATGGCCTTGGATTTCCGTTTGAATTGGCCTGCATCTTGTTCACACCTGTGTGTTAAGAGGGACGGCATGCATCCGTTCTGCCCCACTCACTCCTGTAGATGAATGTAGGCGTTATTCGGGGTGTGCGAAGAGACATGTCAGCTACACACAGATTCCTGAAATGGTGTCACATAGCAAACACAACCCCCCTGTACACCCACTACACCCACCCAACATACTATCATTCATGCCATGTCACTCCCATGCTACGCCTCACACAGAGCAATTTCCAACAACACATCACAGACATTTTCTACAACTTATTGAGTTTAATGATGATTACGCATAATATTTCTCCACCAAGGATGGTGGTGGTGGTAATACAATATATGTAGCTGGAGATGAAATAACAGAAATACTAAATATTATAAGAATTAATACGTTTAAAAAAAAAAAAATAAAAAAAAAAAAAAAAGCATTTACTTTTTATTATTGAATTTCTTTATCAAGGAAACATGCATTCAAATATGCACTATGCATTTATTAATCATTTAGTAATATTACTAATTATTTACTACTAATAATAATCTTTATTTACATAACGCTTACCTACAAATGTTATATAGAATTTTTAAGCAATGTTATAAAAATGTAGTTAGAAAAACTGATGAATACGAATATGAATAAAAATAACTAATTGAAATAATTTAGTTTTTTTTATAATAATTACCAATACTATATTATAAATTGTTCATTTTAATTTTCTTTAAATACAGTAGCATTTTAAATCAATAAAACATATCAAAGTAGATTTTCTTAATTATACAAAACTAAAGTTATACAAAGCATTAACTTTTTATCCTGAAATGTACAGAATCAAACATCAAGCCAGTCCCTGTGTAAGCTGTTACTATAGAAACGATATATAACACAATATATATCCATATTAGAAAGTGTAAACTGATTTTAAAAATAAATAAATAAATAAATAAATAAATAAATAAATAAAAACCTTGCAGATCTGCTGTTGTGGAAAATGAATCGATCACCTTCTAGCCAATCAGAATGGAGCATTCATCAGAGCTGTATTATAAAGTCAATTTCACAGAGCACGTTCTGTGATTTCAGGTTCAGAGAAAGTGTGTGTTCACGCCATGAGTCCAATCCTGCATGCAGCAATAAAAAACACAATACAAAAGGAACAACACGCACTGCTGCCCTAACATGCACGGACTGAATAAGACGTGCTAACTTCTCAATTTCCAAAGCCAAACAGTCTTAAATCAGCTCATTTGTTTGTCACTGCTTCACACACGCTGTGGGCGCACCGCGTATACAAGGGCATGAGGGTCCTGCGGTGTGTTAGGAAAGAACGTGTTTGATCATCTGTCATGTCAGAGCACACCGAATATGTGACGGGTAAACTCGGGCGCACACGGGACGTGTATCCACTTCTTTTATCGCCTTTCCTTGTCCGCTCAAGTGGCGATAAATATTTGAAAAATGGGCCAAAAGATTACAAACTGTCAGCACCGCTTTGACCACAGACTTAACACATTTTCAGGCCAAAGGTTCAGGAGTCACGTTAACTCTAAATAGCGTTTCAAGGAGAAAACAGACAGCTGTGAATTTCAACACGGCCTCCATTACGCTCGCTTTACTTTCTCCTGCTCTGGTTTTAACGAGGACGTGTTTACAGTCAGGATGGAAGCCAGAGCACAGGCTGGTATTCTGGTATTCTTGATAAGTTACCTCAGCAGTACAACCCATTCAAAACTGGACTACTGCAACGCACTACTCTCGAGCCTCCCAGCCAGCTCCATCAAACCCCTCCAGATGATTCAGAATGAACCCATGTCACACCCCTCTTCATCTCCCTCCACTGGATTCCTGTAGCCACCCGTATCAAATTCAAGGCCTTGATGCTCACGTACAAGACCTTGTCTGGAACAGCACCCTCCTACCTCAACTCTCTCCTGAAGGTTTACATTCCCTCACGCAATCTGCGATCGGTTAATGACCGACTCTTAGTAGTGCCTACTCAGCGTGGCTCAAGGTCCCTTTCAAGACCATTCAAACTAACTGTTCCTCAGTGGTGGAATGAACTTCCAAACTAAATCCGGACCACAGAATCTGTCACCATCTTCAAAAAACAGCTAAAGACCCACCTCTTCCGTGAACACCTAACCAACCCCTAAAACACCAACCCCACATTATCCTTAAGTAAAAAAAAAAAAAAAACACAACACAACCTTACTCTGGCTCTTACTCGTCTACTCTGCGCACTTTGCTTCTCTACAACTCAATTAAAGATCTTGTATAGTAGCACTACTTGTATTGTTCTCCGCTTGATATATCATTTTGCTTGTATTTCCTCATTTGTAAGTCGCTTTGGATAAAAGCGTCTGCTAAAGGAATAAATGTAAATAAATGTAAATCACTTTTTCCATTTTGACCACATCAACGAATACGGAGATGGATGGGACACATTCACACTTGGGGGCAATTGTCCATAGCCAGTTCACCTACTAGAATGTTTTTGGGAAGTAGGAGGAAACTGGAGAACCCTGAGGAAGCCCACGTGGGCATAAGGAGAACATGCGAAACAATACACTGACAATAATCCGAACTCTGGACCCTGAAGTAGTGAGGCGGGAACGCTACCCACTGCACCACTGAGTAAACACTCAATATAACATATAGTGATTCACACACACTGTATCAGCAGTGTTAGGTTTCTAAATACCTGTGTGTCACTGCTGCATTGAGAAACCAACTAAAAAAAAAACATCAGAAACTGAGGAGGGCTGAAGGTGAGGAAATAATTAACACACACTGTGTATGGAAAGAGACACAACATTAAGATACTATTTATCAGTCCCTCCAGGATTTCATGATTTCTCAATCGCAGAAATGATCAAAATTGGAGAAATTTATTCAAATTGGAGGAGCTTGCAATTTTTCATAATTATATATATTAAATCAAGATTTTCCACAGATTCGGGTCGAGACGCGTCACGTGAATTCCGCCGAAGCAGTCTTCGATTCACGTGCGTCAAACACGAGTACAGCTGAAAAGTCTCATTTACCAATAAAACATCACTGCGAAAGAGCACGCAGAACAATTTCGCCAGTTCGAGTAGTTTACCGCAAAAAAGCACAAAATAAAAAAAAATAAAAAAACTCAGAAATTGAATCGCAAATTTTGAACAAAAAGACGCAGCAAAAATCAGGGAAACCGCTTTGAAATCCTGTAAGGATTGTAAAGAACCACAGGGCCAGTGGTAGATCAATGGTTAAACCGTTAAATTACTGATCAGAAGGTTGTGAGTTCAAATCCCAGCACTGCCAAGCAGTCACTGCTGGGCCCTTGAGCAAGGCCCTCAGCTGCTCAGTCGTATAAATCAGATAAATGTAAGTGGACTACTGTATAACATACAGACTTCTGGATAACATCGTCTGTCAAATACCATAAAGCTACATTTTTGTTTGGTCCCTTGGTCTATGGTTCTTTAACTATTTTGCTTCAACTAACTAAATACAGTAACATTGATCTCTGATGGACTGGCATCCCATCCAGGGTGTATTCCCAACATTCCTGGGATAGTCTCCGGATCCATTATCGTGACCCTGACCAGAATGTACCCCTTACTGAATGTTAGTAAGTGAGTGAGTGAGGAACACCAAAAAATTATTAGAAGACCCCTCAGGCAAAAGATTATACATTATCGGAACCTTGTTTTGGTGTTGAAGAGCGCACTTGAAGACTTGTGGTTGAATGTTTTTCCTGGTTTATGACACCTAATTCACCTCACTCATCACCTCATTATCAGTTCAAGTTAAATCAGAGCGAGACTACGTGGCACCTGTGTGTGTGTGTGTGTGTTTTGCTCTAGACCACAGGCTATTTTGGACATCTACAGTATATATTGTGTGTGAGCTCAGGGATAAAGATTGCTCCACAAATGAACAATCACCTGACGTCGCCGTAGACAGAGACAGACAGTTGTTACGCTCTGAGCCGGACCCCAAAGCGGCAGGATGAAATGCGGCCTTTAAAATAATAAGAGTAGCATTCAAGTAACTGAGGGAGACAGGTGGCTGGGATGGCTGTCACATGGGGAGACGGATTTCTATTCCACACACACACACACACACACACACACACACACACACACACACACACACAGAACCTAAAATGCATTATGTTAAATAATAAACGAGGTAAATCTTTCCAAGAAAAGATCATATACTTTCATAATCCAGGTTACACAGAGAGTCTTTTCCTCGAACAGATCAATCTTTACGAGCTTTAAACATAACTCCATTATTTATTTATTTATTTTGTGTACGCCGCTGTATCTTTACCTGTGTGCATGGCTGAAAGGCTGGAAAAGGCAGGTGCTATTAAAAGGTCAATCCCTAACAATGTTCCCTGCTTTAGCGCTGGACTCCCCAGTCCAAAAATGTCTCACGGTTCCAAGAACAGTACGCGACGAACACAGAAGTCATAAAAGCACCACATAAAAGGAGTGGTATATTTAATCGAGTACAGATTTTCAGCACAAGGACAAACATTATAGTTTTTAAGACCTACACCAAGGTTTTGAAAGGTTCAGACAGACTGTAGGATTGCACACCCGAGCTCGCATTCTCCGTGCGGTTTCGTATTGTTCGTAATGTTACGCGGTACTGCAGGTGGCGCTATTAAAAATTTCACAACAAGAAGAGTCTACAGGAGTAGATCAAAGGCTATACTGTCACTATAGCAACCAAGAGATTCAAAAACAGACAGTGGTTAAAAAAACAAAACAAAACAAAAAAACCCATCACATCCACAAAGCTAGTGAAAGCAATAAAGCAGGTCAGGAGGACAAACCATACATGTTTCTTCTACAAATGTATGCAGAAGGTCAGTGATGTAAGGAAGTGTTAACACACACACACACACACACACACACACACACACACACAGAGAAGAATCACAGCTAAAGACAGTGATGGGTTGGCAAGCTGTTACAACTGTTGTTCCCCTTTTTCTTTAACTTTTCTTGTTTCCTTTTTTTTTTTTATTAAAAAAAAAAAAAAAAAAAAAAAAAAACAAACAAACAAACAAAAAAAAAAAACAGTTTTCTCCTTTCTCGTCCTTTCCTGTTTTTTCTTTCTTTTTCTTTCCCCTATTTCCTGTTTTTTCTTTTCATATTCTTTCCCTTTTTTCTTTTCTTTTCCCCTTTTGCCATTTCCTTGTCTTCCCATTTCCATTTTTCCCCCTTTTCCTTTCCATGTTTCATTTCCTTTTATTTCCCTTTCATTCTTTTCCATGTTTCGATTTCTTCTCCATTTTTCTCTTTATCATTCCTTTCAATGTTTTCCTGTTCTTTTCCATTTGTCCTTTTTCTTTTTCCCCCTCCCCCTTTCTCTCTTTTTATATTTCTTTCCGTTATTTTCATTCTCATTAATCCCCCCCCCCTTCCTTGTCTTCTCCCCCTTTACTCTTCTCATTTTCCTCTATTTACCCGTTTTCTTGCTTCTTTCTTTCAATTTTCTCCTTCTTCATTTCCTTTCTCTTTTTTTCCTTAATAAGACTCAGCTATACAGCTTAAAAAAAAGGGGGAAAAAGATAGATAGAGTGAACTCTCTCCTGAATTCCAGTTTGTCACATGCCCTTATTAGCTTTCCCACAATTTCCTGGATGAATCCCTGTTTCCATCTTAAGGGGCGTCCCGTATACTGTAGCTTGTAAAATGAGCCATTGAGAGCTGAGGGATGAAAAATTTACCCAGAAGTGAAATCTGATGCAGTTTCCTTCTCAGAACAACAAAAAAATCAGGAGCAATACACCAGTCAGTAGGATAAATGATCCATATTTATCCTCAAATACATGTAATTAGCAAGAATAATGCCATCTACAGCCATGAGATTCTGAGACAATTTCAGATTAAATGGAAGGTAAGTGGAATATCAGATGAAGGAGCACGCCAACAGTGTTTGGATTTGAACTGCACAAGCAACATACAAATGTATGTAACGCAGTATTTATACAAATGATTGTAGTGTTCTCATTATACAAGTGATCGTGGAATAAATTTCCGAAAACATTTCCAAAATAGTCTTGGCGAACAACCGGAAAACTTTTTTAAAATTTTTTTATTCCATCAGTTGTCAAAACTAAAAATCATTTTATTTCATACCGATGCTCAATCAATAGAGTGTTAGTCTGACGGATCATCTTTATCCTATGATCCTAATGGGTGTGGTCTCTTAAAAGACGACTCCGCCCCCATTCACAGTGCACAAGGGATGGAATGGAATGGATTGGAATGGTTCGATGAGGATGAAAATAATATACAATCATATGCCATGACCTTAAAGTGCACGACATCTCAACTCAGTTGATACATTCCAATTGCTGTGGAATAGAGTCAATCATTAAAAAGGGGTTGAAAGGCGTTCTCGCTAACTTTGGGAGATGAGTTTCAATCCCGATGGTGCTGTAGCCATCCGTGGCTGGGAGTCCTAGCAAAATTGGCCATGTTCTGGAAGGGATGGCATTCTCATTCTCTCTCTCTCCTGTCAACCACAGCAACCCTAGCCAATCGTGGGTTTCTCTGAACTCATGTATGCGGGAGAGGGCAGAAAGAGCTTTCCTGAGAGTGTGTTCTGCCACACTGTGCTATGCTTCAACATCCCTTCTTGGTAGCTACCATGTCATCAGGAGCGTTAGCTAGTGGGTGAAAACTTGCAAATGACCAAATTGGGAGAAATAGAAAGGTTGAAAAACAAGTCTAAGTTCTGCAAAGAAAGTTTTGTGACTTTGTGGGACACTTTCAGTTTCAATACTGATGGATTTGCTTCTGGTCTTCCCCTTATGGCTATAGGACCTGAATCTAGTCTCAAGATGTTTTCATTATTGCCTTGGACTTGTCTCAGACATATAGACATTCGTACTTGGATTTGTCTTGGTCTCGGACATTACGGTCAGTAAATACGGTCTTGGTCTTGATCAAGAGTTTGTAAAAGTACTGTCTGTCTTGTGTTTTGTCATTGGAGCAATGCATGAATGAAGCCAACTATTTGATGTAAAGGCTTGGCCTCGAAAGGTTTTTGATGGTTTTTAGTCTTAATTTTAAACTCGCTTTCATTTGAACTCAATCTTGACTTAGCCTCAACCCCTTTAAGACTTAGCTTTGACTCGGTCTTGGCTATTCCTGGAATTGGACTTGTCTTGGGTTGATGTTAGTGGTCTTCACAACAGCCCTATTTCCACTTCCTAAAGCCCTTGCCTAATTGATTCAACACAACACGATGACCACACTTGTTTCACTTCATTTGAGCTGGTTTTACCTCGCCACGCGCAAATCTCTAGGTGCTACGACTATAATAATTGTTTACATTAATAACTATAACATCTTTGTGTCCAAGATTAACTCCGAGATTCAAAACAGAAACACATATTTAAAAAAAAAAAAAAAAAGAAGAAAAAAAAAAAAAAGTCAGAGATTTTACACTGGCATTGTTGAAGTATGTCCAAGGTCCAATACATAAGAACACATAAGAACCCTTTTGTTAATCCGTTTTTTAAGTGTAGGGTTCCAGCTCAGTTCTCTGCATTAAGGAAAGTCTCTAAACCCCCACATATCTCTATAAATAAACACAATGTCAGACACTTTCAGTAACACACACAGGCTATTTTTGAGAGAACAGAGTCTCTCTGGCGTGAGAAGCGCCGGGATTCTGTAGCCTTCAACAGGTGGATGTGTATGTGTGGTGTGTGAAAGAGAGAGAGAGTGAGTGAGAGAGAGAGTGTGTGTGTGTGTGTGTGTGTGTGTGTGTGTGTGTGTGTGTGTGAACAAAAGAAAAGCAAAAGAGAAAGAGGAACAGAAACTCCTCGATAAGCCATTTAGCAGAATCCGAAAGTCCATTATCGATTACAGAATTATCCTTTTCGAGACTTTAACAGTGCTGTGGTATGAGAATACACTAAAAACTTGAGTTGATTCTCTGATAATAACACTCTATTTTTACATCTTGTTCTCTTGAGACACTAAGAGCAGCAGCATGGCAGCAGCAGTCCATTTGATTCCCACAAATCCCTAAGAAACCACGATGACCTACTTGGAAATAAAGCAAAAAGCACAGAACAGCGTTAAACCCTAAAAAGGGCCTTGATATGAGGTTGTGCTCTGTGCCAAAAACCTTGAGTAAAGACGAAAAGTGTCTCACAGAGGATCCGTACCCACCAAATCCTGCAGGATTATTAGTCTTTATCCTGTTTTTTACGCCTGAGGAGGATTTTTTCACTGTTCGTCAGAGCAAGAAGACAAGCTCGGGATACATTTTATTGTCCTAATCAAGAGGGATGAGTGTCTGAAGCTCAGGCACTCTGTAACATAAAAGACTCAGTCTTAGGAAATGCCCATTTGAATCTGCTTGTAGTCACTTGTGTAAATATGTGTGTGTTTAAAAAAAAAAAAAAAAAAAAAAAAAAAAAAAAAGTTAAAGTGGCAAGTAATTCATTCATGCCAAGGAGCATTCAGGCCATAGTTAATTTAATGTGTGTATAGGGGTATGTTTTTATATCTGGGTGGGGACCAAGGATAGGAATATCTGAGAGTTTGTAGGGACATTTAGAGTTAGATTTAAGTGTTGACGCAGTATTAATTAGCTTCAACGATGCCAACTGGTTCTCACAAGGATATTAACACGAATGTGTGTGTGTACTTGTTTATTTATTTAGAAACAAGAGATTGATACTGGCAAAGAATGCAAATTCCAGCAAGTGTGTTTCTCATGGTACACTCACCTGACCCAAATCCAGCGTGACGTTTATCTCGTTGTACCGTAGCCCCCTCGAGAGAGGCGGGCTCTGCCACCAGCGCTCTGTGCCATCGATGGCGCTGCTCACTGGATGAAATTTGTCAGGGATGTTAGCATTGCACTGGTCACAGTACTGACCCTGAAATAAACACCAACAGCAACATATGGTTTACATGATTTTCTTTTATATAATCTAAATCTGGGTATAAATGCATCTCCATCATATCTAACATGTGCTGGATTAAACAGGCTACCACACCAGACAGGTAGGGGGCTCCACAACTACTCATCAGTGTGTGGAAGACTACGATCGAGATTCCTCCGTGCATGTTTATATTGAGTAAAAGAGCAGTTGTACAATAATAACAATAACAGACAGTTATTATTACACAGCAGTTGTGTAATAATAACAAATAATTTTACTAATATGTAGAAATGTTTACAAAAATTAACAAATATTTTTCTAATATGTAGAAATGTTTACAAATAATAATTTTTAATAATATGTAGAAATGTTACAAATAATTAATGTTTACTAATATGGTACTATTGCTGCACAGATTTTGTAAATTTACCTAGTTTTAGGACTCAATAAAACATATACATGGCAGTGGAATTTCACATTATGCATGAAAGAAATTTCTTAATAGGAATAGCATTAATTAAAGAAAAACAAAAACACATCACTCCCTGAAGAGCTTACTTTGACACATTTCACAATAAAGTAAGGTGTAGAGCTATATTTTAAGCTTGACAGATTAAGCTTGCTTGACTACGGGCATCATACATTTTATATTAGTTTGTAAATCAGTCTTTCTCTTTATGTTTACGCTTTATTGTAAAAACTAATAAACACCAACTTTGGTAAAAGCATAATGTGGAAAAGTGTCATTCTGTTTTTTTTCAGATTTATTATGTTTAGGAATTTGTGCCCCAAGTTTCTTAAACGGTTGTCTAGTTGAACAGCCTTCAGCTGCTCTTCTCTTCCTCTCTCACCCACTTTCAATCGAAAACAATGTCATCGACGGGCACTTTTACACTGAAAAAGCCGTTGCTATGCGACTGCTTACGTCAGCCGTGGCTCCAGAGGAAGGTTCTGTGTGTTTAGCCGCTCGCAGGGCGAAACCCCTGATGAACCAGCACCGAAAAACTACCAGACCACGCACTGCTTCAACTCCTGACACAAAGCTCAAAGCCTAAGCTCTCCACACACGACCATTGTGGTCATTCAGACCAAATTACCTGCTGTGTTTATTTGAAAATGTGAATTGCATGCTCAGAATTTCTTTTAAAAAATGAAAACCTGCTCTTGTCAAACTGTTAAACTGTGGTCTCCCTTCCCCCTCTTCTCAGCCTGCATGACGTAGTTAAGATTTTGCAGGAGGAAGGAAAAAAATCAATCACTTGTTCTGTCTGACGAGGAGGCCTGAATTTTAAGTTTTATAATATT
>JANDJT010000206.1:24863162-24875856 GCA_024331685.1 Stegophilus panzeri | reverse complement strand
GTCATCAATAATCTCTGTTTACATGCTAGTTTCTTAATCAGAGTATCGTCTTAATCGGGTTAATATCGGATTATTTTTGTCATGTAAACATACTGAGTGACTTAAATAATATCACCTGAGGTCTTGCTGCTATTCTAACATAAAAACCCCTACTCAATTTGCATGTCCTTCAGTGGATACTGTAAGCATGTACCTACGAGCCGCTGTCCTGTGCTCATCCCAGGACTCTTATTCACAATCTGCTCATATTGAACCTCCTTTAAAATCCCGTAGTACAGTTACTTTATAATATAGAGTTGAAGACGAGTAAATATTTATAATCACACTAGCAGGTGTCTCCCAGAAGAGGATGGAGTCACCTTTTGAATCTGGTTGCTCTCTCATTCACATTACATTAATGGCATTTGGCAGACACCCTTGTCCAGAGCAACTTACATTTGTCTCATTTATACGACTGAGCAGTTGAGGGTTAAGGGCCTTTTTCAAGGGCCCAACAGCGGTATCTTGGTGGTGCTGGGATTTGAACTCATGACCTCCCGGTCAGAAGTCCAGTGTCTTAACCGCTGCCCCTCGTCAACTCACTTGTCAACTCAAGGTGGGTTTTTTTTCCTCGCCACTGTCACTGTCTCTGAATCTACACTGAGATTTCTGCTTTGTGACAACGTCCATTGTTTATAAGGCGCTCAACAAATAAAATTGCACGCTTGATTGTAAAACACACATTTTTTAATAAAGAAGCACACATTGTTCTGCAGTACCATAGGATACTCTATGTCGTTTTATTTCACCCTACAGGCATCTTCATTTAATAAAAAGTCATGTTTTAAAAGTTTATATTCATAGGTGGAAATACAAGAAAGGAAAGATATATTCTTCTTCTTGTTCTTCTTCTTGCATTTCTGGTCAAAACACTGAGAAGTTATAAGAAGGAGACGCCATGGTTGCTGTAAGAACCACCAGCTTGCGTCACACCATTTTCTGTCTAATCAGAGATGTGATGAATTTAAAATAAAAAGAGTTTTGAGATTTTCCATTCTCTCTGAGCTCTCTCTCTCTCTCTCCCTCTCTCTCTCTCTCTCTCTCTCCTGTTTTTTTTTTTTTTTTGTTGTTGTTGTTGTTGTTGTTTGTTTTTGGGTTTTTTTTTTTTTTTTTTACAGGGAACTGCATGCATGAAAACACGAGTGGTTTCTTCTCTACGCCAATTCTTCTACATGTAAAGAGCATGATGCATGCACGCAGACTCACTACAGCACTGAGTGGAATGATGAGTGTAACACAGATCGCCATGGTAACCGATTTTCCCGCGGCCCGATCTGCCTGGAGGGCGAAAAGAGATAAACTGCTCCTCTAAAAAGTACGTGGGAGACGGTAGTGGATCCGGAGGGGAGGGGGTGGGTGTAGGGTGGCAACTGTTCCGCCACGGTTCCAGCCTTTCCTTGCCTTCCTGAGTCTTTCTGTGCTGCTGCTGCTTCTCGCGCCCCGAAGTGTGAGACCAACGTGCAGGATTTTCCGCCACCTTTCGACTGTTTTGCATGACGGAAAACTACGGGCGGAAGATGAAATGAGGTTTCGTGCAATGCAATTGGAAACGGAAATCGAGATTTTTTTCTCTCCAGTGTGTTGCATGCATGACGAGATATATTTTCTTTTGTTTTCTTTTAATTGAGCTGTTTTTACTGGTTGGAAAATTCTCGCGCGCACCGACAGACACCAAGGTTTTTAATTAGCCGGCTCGAGCCGACGGGAAAGGGGAGATGCACCTGCACCTCACGCGCCGCCCGACATCTGATGCATAGCCACCAACTTTTTTTGCGAGAAAAGTTCCTGGAATGTAAACAGCAGGAGCGGAGCACCGATCTGACCTCGCTTTTCAGAAGTGGATGCGCTTGGCATGGAGTGAGAGCGGCATCGCGCTCGTTCCTTGCACTCGCTGGCTTCACGTCCGGTCGGCATGGTCCGCTCCGGACAGCACGCGCCGAACGGGACGGGCTCGGGCGCAGGCTCGGGGACGGACTCGGGCGCAGGCACGGGCGCGCGCGCAGACGATCCCGGTAATGAGGCACCAAAGAGCATCAAAGCGCGGCGCGCGAAACCTCCACCTCCGGGCAGCCGGAACTGTCTCACTGCAAACAGATCGCTGTTCATCTTCGCCGAGAATAACCCGGTGAGGAAGTACGCACGGAGGATCATAGAATGGCCATATCCTTACCTTTTACACCTTCACTGAGGTGTGTGTGCGTGTGTGTGTGTGTGTGTGTGTGTGTGACTAAACTCTGACCCACATTCAAATCAACATCCTTAGGAAATTAGGAAATAATAGGCTACAGATACAGGTACCAAACTGTACTTTTCCTTGGTGGTATCATCAAGTACCTTTAGTTTTTATCCTTACACCTTTAAAATAATTTAACTGGACTCAAGGTACACTACATGCACCTTCCCATGTAAAAGAGTCATACTAAAGGTGCCACCCCAACCTCAGACAACAAGGCAAAATACAGTTCGGCACGTTTATTTCTGAAAGTCGAGCCTAAATGGTCAGTGCCTTAGCTACACCTACACTCACTGGCTCTTTTAATTTGTAGGTCATTTCATTCCACTTACTGGCTGTATCCCATATGTTGCTCTGTACAATCTATTGGATCAGTGGAAAGAGACCACCACAGGACACCACTGACAAAATATCATTTAGGTGGTACAAATGTATCTGGGGGAGGGGCACGGTGGCTTAGTGGTTAGCACGCTTGCCTCGCACATCCGGGGCTTCTTCCGGGTACTCTGGCTTCCTCCCCAGTCCAAAGACATGGTTTATTGTCTGATTGGCATTTCCAAATGGTGTCCGTGGTGTGTGAATGTGTGTGCGATTGTGCCCTGTGATGGGTTAGCTCATGTGATGGGTCCCCCATCTTGTGCCACAAGCTCCCTGGGATAGGCTCCAGCCTCCCCCATGACCCCGTATAGGATAAGTGGTATGGGAAATGGATGGATGGATGGAATATATCTGGCTTAATATGCTGTGCTTAATAATAGCGTTGCTTAAATAATATGTAGTCAATGGATGTACATTTCCATTGATGGACCTGTTTGAGAATGACTGACATTCTGTGCATAGCAACAGTCAGTAATTGTACACCTATAAAGTGACCTATTTGGTAGGTTTACCATTTACAGGGCCAATAAGGGGTTTTAGCTACAAGGTGGGTGTATCTAGTGGCCACTGAGTGCACTTCATATTTAATATGTTCAGAACAGGTCTGTTGTGTTGTGTCTAACTGTGCTTTGTTGGCGTTTATGAATATCTTTGAGCACTGAGGGGAACCTATTGTTTTGCAAATGGGGAAAATAAGGTTTTTCCTTCTTTTTTTTTCATGTGGTGGATGATGATTGACGTCAGCACCATGGACAGCACATTTGCATTAATAAGCCAGAAAGCACACTTGAGTGTTTTCCCTGCTATAACACACACTCAGTTGATCTCATTAAAGGTTTGGAGAGTTCAGTCATGTGTGTCAGAGTAGGGGAATGGTGAAATGTTCCAGGATAAGGCTAGAAACAGGAAAACACTGCTCTTGTCTTGTGTCCACCACCAAGTCGGCAAGATAATCTAGTTTTATTGTTTCATTAGCAGAAAACAGGCATTAAAATGTACATTTAGGTGTAAAAATGTTTGTCACTGGGATCGTACTATCAAGGGTACATCTTGTATACGTTTAGTTAGAGGTCTTTGAAGATAGTGTACATATTTAAGGTACATAACTGGACCTTTAGGACTGCTATTGGACCATTGGTGATACATTTGAAATTGCTTGTACCTTGAGGAACATAATGAACTTTAACTGTAAGATTTTGTTATGACCGTGAATATAAGATTGGTTGTGCTGTGTTGTGGTTGTGGAGCTTGGAATGAAAATGATCATTTTTCAGTCAGCTCAAAGCCACACTGCACCATGTGTAAACTCATTCTTGGTTAGGGAAGCTCATGAGTTGCCCCTCTGACTTCTTGAAGATAATAGATAAATCTCTAAAGAAGATCAATCTTGCCTGACAGCCCTGGAACACCAGATAAAAATAATAATAATTATAATAATAGCAATAAAACATATTCTAAACATAGCTTTCTGATATTGGAAATGTAAAAGAAACTGATTAAACTCATCCTAGATTAAAATCATCTTCAGAAAGTACTTTATCCTGGTCAAGGCTGAGGTGGATCCAGCGCCTTGCTGGGGAAAATATCCCAGATACAACACCGGATTTCTGATTCGTTTCCCCAGTTACACTCCTCACTGAGATTACGTTAAAAACATCAGTATTTTAATTAGTGGGATTGTATCTGAAAAAGATACTCTCACCAAGAATTATATATTAATGTAAAACATACCTGATTTGCATATTATTTTGGCATGGGAAAAGAAGGCCTCATAACCGAGTCCCAGTTGTTTGTGCATCTTGTCGATGTAAAACATCAGTCTTATAGCTGGAGCAAATTTCCAAGCCAAATTCAGATTAATGCGTGAAATTCATAGTTAATATCTGCACTAAACTCAAAGTCCCAGTCAGGATTGCCATATTTGGTAAGGACTCTTTTTTCTTTTCTTTTTTTTTAGCAATGCACCAACAGAGACTTCCTAACACTAATGGAACCATTAATGTTTAACATATGAGAGAGACATTTATTTCACTCTTGATCAGTAAACTAAGAGCTAATTGTGGGGTACCTGCTTCTCTGTTCAGGAAATTTCTGATTGGGCCAATAAGGGGTGCGTAAATTAAAAAACAAACAATTCCCATTTAGTTTTACATATTTGCAAACCAGTTAGCCAGAAATATTGGTCTAGGTTTTTTATGTGTACCTAGGTTCAAACCAGAATTATTGGTAACACCTTATTAGGATAATCCACTATAGATACTCAACCAAAACATGACCAAAATGTTAATTAACATTGACTAGATTTGAAAGTCTGATACTAGGGATAAGTTAGTAGTCTACACCAAGGGTATTCAACTAAAATGAAGAGCAATGGTAGATCAGTGTTTAAAGCATTGGTGTTCTGTTCAGAAGGTTCAGAAGTTCAAATCCCAGCACTACCAACTGCCTATGCTAATGGCCCTTAACCCTTAGCTTCGGATAAAAGTGTCATCCAAATGAGGTATATGTCAAAATTTTCCAGTTACTTACATTTCCTTGCTTGCAAAGGATCTGGATGATGACAACAGTTACCTTACAATACTTAACTATTCATGTAGTATTCCTGGCTATATACAGTATAAGACCATTTAAAGAGGTTAAGTTTTGCTTTGCACTGGAACTTCATATTACCATTTTGGACTAGTGTCACAGACTAAACAGATGAGACCTATTTTTTTTGTTTTTAGAGTGATGCAGGGAAAGGAAACAAACGTGTCTCTATCCAATCACCTTCAAACATTTTGGTTTTGCCTTGTTTTTTTTGTTTTTTTTACAAACCATGCCAGCAGTCCTCTTATCAATATGCTGTTTAGTTCATTTTCATCAAAATGTTAAAAAAAAAAATCTACTGTTAAATCTCCCATTTCTGAGCTAATGTCCCTAGCACTATAGCTTGTCTCTGGTCTGATGAGCTACTTTCAGCTAAATCGTTGACATAAATTCATGTTATTGGGTAATCATTAGTGGATCTGCTACAAAGAGCCAGGGTCATGTTAAGAAAACCAGGGTCGTCCAGTTTTCATATGTTTCATATGCTTATCGGCTCTGATGCAGTAATTTTCCAAGTGCTTTGTTTTGAACACGTTTCTGGTTCAACATACGGACTCTGGTTTGTCATTGGATGACCCTGGGTGAAAGATGTAGATTATCTACTAAACATCAACAAACAAAAATCAGTTGTTGGCATGCTGAGAATCAGTCGATTGGTTGGTCATGACAGACACCTGACAGGTTGTTGTCAGTCTACCTGTAACAGGTATAGTCTTGTGTTGGAGGACACTACAGGCGAAGGGGAATTTATTTCCTGTATAAAGGGCTTATACGCATATATATATATATATATATATACATAGATTTCTGTGTACACTCAGAGGTAAAGATGCTTCTTTAAGCTATTATAAGTGTGTAAGAGACATATGCAGGAGATATATTTTAAAAGGACACTTTGGGACATGCTGGTATTGGAAAATAATCCACTTTGGTGGGGTTCAGTAAACGTGCTTCATCACACTATGCTGCCGTTCGTTATTGAATTATCCGTAATCATATTATTCAGTATTTACTATGGATTATTCAGTAACTAGAGTGAAACTAATAGGAAAGCCGTGTAGTTACGAGGGTGAAGAATTTAAGAAGGATCTATGTCTGAACCTGAACGGCTCCTGTGGATAATTGTTTTGGGTTGGATGTTTTTCTGTTTGGAGTGACAGTATCTCGGTGCTTTTTTCTAAGGATCTGTGTTTCCGTGCTGCTGAAACTGCAACAGCGCTGTGGCGCGTCTGTCTGCCGTGTGTCACTCCCTATTGTTTCATCTGTCTGTCTCTCCTGTCCTTTTTCATATGTTTGACCGTGGAAAACACTGAAAAGACGAAGCGTCTGCGTTCACCTTGGGTGTTTTAATGAGGTCCTTGTTTCTAACCTCCCTCAAGGTGTTTTGCATGAAGCCGATCGGAGATTAAGCGAATGTGGGAAGTTCTCGACGACCGAGACTATTTATAGCAGCTCGTTGTTGCGTGGACGTTGTCTGTTCAGCGTGAATCACTGAGAATCCCACAGCTTCATCACGCCGTCCATTGTGGCTTAATGACACCGTTTATGATGGTGCCGAGAAATTAATAACAGATGAAAGGGACTGTTTAGCATCCTGAGGCACATGTTCACATTTGGGTAGTTGTCTTTTCGTCTTTTTTTTTTTTTAATTAAGGAATCTTCATTCATTCATTCATCTTCAGTAACCACTATATGTTGGTCAGTTTTTCCCGGAAACACTGGACACAGGGTGGGAATACATCCTGGATGAGCACGCATTCACACACTCATTCACGCCTCTGGGTAATTTAGTGTAAGGGTGTTTTCGGGGGGTGTCTGGAAACCAGAGAACCCAGAGGAAACCTACGCAGACACTGCACAGAGAACATTTGAAACTCTGAAGTATAATTTACCATAGATTGTAATTTAGAATGAATTGTATGGTGAAGAATTGTAATTTACTATAGACTTCATTCTCTATGTTCTTGTGCATGTTACAAAGAGGCTTTTAACCACAGCATACGGTGTGAATGTGAGGTTTTGGGTGGGTTTTTTTTCTCAGTACAGCCGCCTACACAGAATAACCACTGTGCAAATGGTTTTCAAAACACTCATCACAAGGCACACTGAACATAATTTAGAGTCAAAGCTATTAGTATGGATGGCACTGTAATTTACCACTGCAATGCACATGCAATTTTAGTGAATGGCTAGCTAATGGAAATGATTATGAGACTTGCAGATTAGCATCAGATTTTCCCTGAATTTAGCTTTCCTGTTCAGTTTTTTTGGGGTTGAATCAGGTGTATTTCAATTATGTGGATGTTTAAAGTCAAACTCCACCCTAAAACATAATAAATGCATTTGTAATCAAATATTTGTGATGTGATGGCACTAATTTCATGGTTGGTGCTGTATTTTCATTATTCCTATGAGAAGTTACTCCCTGTGTGCTTCACTGACATCACAGGAAGTGATCTTAACCATAAGGGATAACATAAGTCATTTTTCAGCGTTAGCTCGTAAAAAACAAACGAGCAAGAGCTTTTTTTTTTCTCACTTGCCATTTTCCAGAGGCATTCAACATCATATTAATGAGAAATCCAGCATTAAAAAAAATGAGTGAAGACAGACTCAAGTCCCAGAATGCAATGCAGTTATACAATGTGGTTGTGTAGAATTACAGCAGTTTGAGATTCGACTCAGCTCAGCAATTACCGAACGACAAGATGATGAAGGTGATGGTGTTGGTGGTATTAGTATGAAAACTGTGAGACGTGAGAGAGCTGGACAGACTAAAGGACTAAAGCGCCACCGCATCGCTCTCTTTTTTTAGGTAGAGATGAAGCGAGGGTTAAATGTTACTGGTAGCGCTATCAGCAGGTAGTCAAATGGCATTGCGGGTAATGTAGGAAACATGTCGATGAACACATTTTCAACTAAAAAAGTCCATTCGTAATTTCATTATCTTGGACACCATTGAAGATCACATCTACAGTACGATAAGATTCATATGCACGTTGTTTATTTTTCATTTAATCATTGTCCTCCATCTTATGAGAGTTTTATATACACCTTAACCTTACTGTTACTCCATTTGAGTACATGATTTTGGCTACCATCATCGCCAACTGTGTCGTTCTGGCTCTGGAGCAGCATCTTCCCGGTGAGGACAAAACACCCATGGCCAAAAGACTGGTGAGTTTATTTATTTGTTTTGTTTTTAACAACTATAACTCCTGGACTTACACAAACACAGTAAGCACTGCTTGAACACGGGGGAATTTTCTGTATAGTATATTAATACTGCGGTTAAAAAAAATAAAAAATAAATAAAGCATAAGTGTTGTTAAACAGTACTGAGTCATTTGATGGCGTGTGATCAGATCCATGTTTTTACACTAAAGAGCTTTTTAGTCTGAATCTCCAGGTGAGATAAGAGTTGTGCGATGATCATGATGATCCCTCCACAAAGAGAGAGTGGAGGATGTGTTCACTTAATATACAATCACACGTCATATCTGCAACGCCCACAACCCTTGCGCTCAGTGTGTGTATGATTCATGGGTGGATACTGCAAATCGATGCACGTAGCACTCGTCAACAAATGTCATATTAATAGCAAATGCTGATTTATTTTATTTTTTTATTTTTTTGGGGGGTTGTGCAGTAACAGGAAACAAAGTGCTGCATGTTTTTATCTCACCTCGCACTCATCCCTGTAGCCCTGCTCTTCGCTTAACCATGGTAACGACGCAGTACTCGTTTCCTCACCTTTTCAGATTTAATAAAGACATTGAAATAAAACATAAAGGATGACACAAGCTCATCTACCATCTAGTCACTGCTCTGTTATACAAAAAGACAAAAAATCCTGTCTCTTAGCTAAATCATCTGAGAGCACTGTCTGGAGAATTGAGGTTGAATAGAAAGAAGTCAATTAAATCATGTGAACTTTATTGAATGACTTGTTTGTGGACTCATTTACTTTTTTTCTGTGTGTCCACACTCCAACAGGAGAAGACAGAGCCCTATTTTGTTGGGATCTTCTGTTTTGAAGCCGGCATCAAGCTGCTAGCACTTGGGTTTGTTTTCCACAAGGGCTCATACCTGAGAAATGGCTGGAACGTGATGGATTTTATTGTTGTACTAAGCGGGTAAGTGGATTTCCCTTATTTAAAGTTATTATCCGGAGTGGCTTGTATAAATGTGCTATCAGAGCTAAGCTCCGCCCCGGTCGATCCACTGATGCGTTGTTAAACCCTAACAGTTTCATTGTCTAGTGATAGATCTTATATTTTCCAATATCAAAACCAGCAATCGCTGATTATTATTGAAAAAGTTCATACCAAGCCCATGTTCATGTTCATGCTCCCCTTGCTTGTACAGAGCTTCGTTCTCTGCTGATATATGCAAGCATTTAGACTGCGTACTTTCACACCGACATCACAACCCTCCCTTCTTTTTCAATCAGGCTTATATAAAAGCGGCATCATCATCAGACTGATTTGCTGGTAGCTATGCGACAGAACAAGCTGCCGGAGCTCTGAGTAAGACTGGATTCTTACCAAAATGATTCTTGGATAATCTCGTCAGTTCTTTATCTTGGTCTAATCAAGGGTTCTGATCAAGGTGCTACCTGTGCATGTAGGTCTAGTTGTGATAATGTGTCCCCCAGTGGAGGACACTGTTGATTATGGAAGCTTTTTATCACTTCAACACCAAAAAACAGGACCTTATTTGCAGTGGTGGCTTGTCCGCAGGAGGAGGTAGAGCACAGCCCCAACATATACATCAGTCAATCAACAAGTGTTCATCTTCATTAAGTCCTCATTCACAACTTCATACATTTCAAATTCCTCTGAAATACTAATTACTTCTTTTGAGTGACCAGTGTTCCATTGATTTGCTCACCTTTCAAGAAGTTGCACGGGTCGCCCATTTAGCTCCACAGAGTTATTACTCCTAGTATTCAAAAATTGGAACTGCAGTAGAGCTCTATTGGGGCAGAAATCACGCCGCCCCATGCTCGTTCCGTGAACATTTTCAGTGGAGGTGGAGCGGACAGGACAGCTAATGACAAGGTTGCCAGATTGAGCTAGTTTAAAAATATAATGCCTCTACTAAGATCTTGATTTATAGCAAATCATCAGAATGAAATCTAATACCATTTGCACAATCAAAGGCATAGTATAAGTGCAGACAGCACGTCTTTGGTGGACAGAACCAATTGTATTGTGAGACATATTGCATAGAATGGGAGACTGAAATGGGGATTATGGAGTGGACGATGTCCGTACATTAGAAATGCATGCACACCACAGTCACCTTGTTTTCCATGCAAATGCTGAGAATAAGAAGAAAGATACAGTATGTCTCCATTTTCTCATTTATATTGGGCTAGATGTAGTTGGGTGGAAATTTTTGACACTTTCCTGCAGTATCGAATAGAGTCAACCAAATACACATCTAAAACTGCTCAAGACTGTATGTTGGATAACTGTATGTTGTCGACTCACAACTGCACATTATGTAGATAGTCTAAAATTTCACTAGATATTAACCCTATCTAGTAGAAAAGTCGTGTGTGGTAGCGTCTTGACTTAATGTTGTTTGCTACACCAAATTATTTGGTCAGGAGCCACTGCAGGTTATTTGAGCCATATTTACATCAAGTAGTTATATTTTTATATAAAATGCTCCATAGATTATTGCCTTCCTTTCTCATATGTAAAGTTGTTGCAATACACAGTAGCTTGATTAATGTCATACATGAACATGACCTCAAATTTGGCAAAACCAGTCTTTATTACAGCTAAGAGCTTTTGCATTAAACCTTTATAAATGTTTATGTAAATTTATATAGTTTACGTCATTAAGGCATTATGTACAGTAAGCGTCATGTAACCACATGGACATTTCCGTAAGGTAAAGTGTCATAATACTTTCTAAATACAAATACCTGGTTATCTGTCCAGTTTGTCATGATATCCAACCAAAATATTGGGATAATACCTGTCAACTGGTGGTAGGTTTGTTTGTTTTTTCTCATGGTAGGTGAGAACTTAGTGCTAACTCACTATTTACCAAAAGGACAGAAAGGTTCTACTTGTGTATGTCAAAATGTGCTTCCAGTCAATGGACATTTTGTTAGTTACTGTCATGCACTGGAAGTTTTACATCTTCCGATCTTCTTGAGTTTTATTATTCGAGAGTTTCTCCATGCGGTCCTTCCCTTAAGGCCATTTTCCGCTTATCATTTAGAAAGTGGCAGTGAGTAACACTGTCAGCTGGTGCCAAGCTTCGTCGCGGGGGCGTCATTATGCGTAGGTTTTGCAGCATTCCAAACACTGCAGTGATTCCAGGTTAGAAAGTTGTTTTTAAAGTTGTTTCCATGGATTTAAGTTAAACTTTCTAAACTTAGATTGAGACATTTGAGCCATTTGCATATTGAATATGAATGGAAGATTTCTATAGTTAACTGCTTACAGCAAAGATTATGGGAGCTTTCTTTTCCATTTGAAGTCCACATTTTAACCTCCTTTTCATGAAGTAGTGACCAAGTTGAGTTAAGTTGTATAAATTGCTGCTTTCTTTCATGTATAGCTGTCACAATATGTAATAGCTTAAGCGAATAGACAATGAATTGTCATTTGTAAATGTAATTAAGCAGTGATGTATGTAATTAGTGTTTCATATTAGTTTATTTCTATAACAACAGGATGGATAGCCTGATGTTGTTTATATTCCCTGATCCACAATTGAAGTGACAGCAGTTTTGACATTTATTTGTACATATACATATATGCAGGAGAATTTGATCTCCATTTAATTTATGGAAGACACGTTTTCATTTTAATGACCCATTTCTTTGTGACATAGTCCTGAAATCATCCTTATTGAGGCTTTCAGAGCTTTCCAGTGCTGATGAGAATGAGAAGCTTCATCCTTCCAAACAGAATTTTGGCAAAGGTCTCATGACGTCAGCCAGTCAGCAGACGAGATGAAGTGAAATTCAGCCAAGATGTTGGCTTCAGAAGCTGCTCTGCTCCCACACTCTAGTTTAAAGGTGTTGAGGTAGAAATGGCACGTTACATCGTTTTTCACTGTGGTAACATTATTTTTGTTGTTGTTGTTTTTGTTTTTTTTGTGTGTCAGGCTTGAAAGAGACTAAATAAGCAGTTTGACTTGCATGTAATGAATCTAACCCATCCATAACGATCTAATTTATTGAAGAAGAAAAAAACTATGACAATGTCAAGACACTATTATAGCAAATTTATGTGAATTTTCTCTGAGCTTGGTTTTTGTTGTTTGACATGAAATCATGACCATAGTGTGCACTTAGTTACAAAGTTAATCATAATGACATTCTAATGTACGTAAAAGATAGCTAACATTATGACCTCATGACTCATGCTGTTATGATATATATATATATATATATATATATATATATATATATATATATCAACC
>JANDJT010000206.1:24804044-24861833 GCA_024331685.1 Stegophilus panzeri | reverse complement strand
CAACCCAAACCCCAATCAACTGGTGCCATTTGTTACGATATCAACCCAAACCCCAATCAACTGGTGGCATTTGTTACGATGTCAACCCAAACCCCAATCAACTGGTGCCATTTGTTACGATATCAACCCAAACCCCAATCAACTGGTGGCATTTGTTACCGCTTCAACCCAAACCCCCATCAACTGCTATCACTGATGGGTTTTTTTTCAGCTATTAAGGTTTATGTTGCACAATTCATTCCCAAACTTTGGAATCTTGTTGCTATGGAAAATAATGTGTAACTTCAGTTTAAGTGTGTGGCCTTGAAATATTAACTAATGGACACAATGTATTAATTTGTGTCTACACCTTATTTTAAAATAACCATCATGTCATCTCAGGCTTAACCAAAAGGATTGATTTGTAGGTTTCATCCTAATTGTTTTTGTCATAACAGAATGAAAATGTAAAACTCTACTCTAAAACGACCATCTTAACATAAAAGTAAATTACCTCAAGAAATAGAGCATTACTATAAGACTGCTGAGAGATATTTTATCAAGGTGTGGGCATAAATGAATAAAATAAAGCCATGAGATAATGTATTATGTTTCTCAAGATCTATTATAATTGCTATTTTATATTTTAGTGAGACACAAAAAAGTGAGTAGAATTAGAGCCTTATGGCCACAGGAACCTAAGCATGGAGATGATTGATGATAATATTACACTTTACTTCAATCTTGGAATGAAGCATAAACACATACTGGTGTCACTGGTGTTGTGAAATATATCGAGCGAATTCTCAAAGCAAATACACTTTTTTGCCCATTTCCACCAAATAATAATCTGGAGGCCATGTATTACGTATGAGCTTCCCACAGCATATTAAGTCCTGGCCTCAATATATTAACTTGTGGCCTCAATATAAGAATTCATGGCCATGCATTATTAAAAATCATCCACCATGTCACCTCAGAATCTCCGTACATTATCTGACATGCCAAAGCTTTACTGTATATTACTGGCAGTCTTCTGTTATCGGTTAAAATGTGAAAATAGTTCAGAGTTGGACGCTAAAGGTGCCCACTTCCCCCCTAATTTTAGAGCTCTAATCTGTTATATCACACTTGCCCCTTACTAGTACAGTCCCACCTCTTTGCAATGTAACCCAGTTTCCCCCCTGTATGCAGCTGACACACTTTCAGTCATCACACGTTCGGCCTCCTTCGACACAGAAAAAAAGTAAGTCAGACTTAAAAGAAAACTACACATGTGTCACTCCGGTCCGCCGGGACTAGAAACAAGGCCAGTGGACCACAGCTTGCGGCTGTCATTTCATCTGGAATTAATGAATCGCCACTAGCAAATCTGCAGAGACGCACCGAGCTAATTTGATATTCTTTTGCGCAGAAGTCTGAAGGGAATGTGTGTGGAGAAAGTTTATATTTAATATACCGTAATATTCATTTCTGTATAATAGTCTTTTATTGGCAGCACTTGCATTTGCATAAGTGGCCCCCTGTCGGAGATTATTGTTTCCCCCCTGGGCAGCTGAAGCCATTCTCCTTCTTTATATTAGTCCTGTTTGAGAGTGTAAAGTGCTAAAAACAGCAAATGCTGCTTAAATAAGTCAAGAATGCTTCGGTATACTAAAAAGTGTGCTGGGTTTTCTGGCAAGGTTGAATTTAGACTATATGGCGCTTGACAGTATGTCAGTGAAGGGCTGAAATGCGGGTAAAGTCTGCACAGACATTTCTGTCATGCTGATCCTCTGGCATTTGCATTAAATTAGGCAGTCACGTGGCATTTAAAGAATAATATGTGTGGCAGCATGGGGAAACCCAACATGATGAAATCTGGACATTTTCTACTATAGAAATTTTGAAAAACTACTGAGCTGAAATAATGCTTCTCTTTTGGAAATATCACAAGTAAAGTTCTAGCATTGTTCGAGTATTGAAGTGAATTGCATTGAATTTTCATCCTCGGCCCACCGAATGCCATACTGATTGTTCTTTCATTCATCTTCAGTAAGCACTTTATCCTGGTCAGGTTGTCGGAGGATCCTGAGTCTATCCCAGGAACACTGGGAGTGAATTGTAAATACACCTTGGATTACACTCTACTAGAATACACACTGGATTAGACCCGTCGATCACAGGGCACTCATCCATACCTAGGGCCAGTTTAGAGTAAATCCACCTACTGGCATGATTTTTGGAGGTTGGAGGAAACTGGAAAACCTAGACGACGCCCAAAAGCAATCGACAGATTTAATTTGCATTTAATTTTATATGTAATAAATAAAATATACATAAACATGACTATGAAACATTTTCTAACATCCATCCCCGCCTTTATTCATAGCCTATAGACTAAAAATTGCTCGTCCTTTTTTTTTTTTTTTTATAAATACCATGATATACAAAGGAGATCAAACATCAGAACTAAACTTAATTTTCCATGCGGAAGCTCCCTAAAAGAACTCTTGAAGGGCACCATTTTCTTTGAGTTTATGTCAGGAACAGTGTACATATATGGGACTGCATGGTGGTGCAGAGAGTAGTGTTGGCACCTCACAGCGCTGGGGTCCCTGGTTCAACCCTGATCTCGGGTTACTGTTTGTGTGCAGTTCTTTGTCCATGTGTGTTTCCTCCTAGTTCTCCGTTTTCTTCCCACCTTTCAAAAACATGCCAATAGGTAGATTTAATACAGTAAATTGCCCCTTGGTGTGAATGTGAATGTGCCTTGTGCCTTGCAATAGACTGCCATCTCATCCAGGATGTGTTCCAGGGATAGGATCCATAGTGACGTTTCTGAAAGACGATTGAATAAAAATTTCATCAGAATTGACAAAAGTCATCCTTATGTCAACTGATTCCTGTTGGACTAAGCTTTTATAAAAGTCTCGGTTATGGGTTCTAGAGTTATAAAAGCATTCTCGCAACCTTTAACAGTCCATCACAGCTGCTAGATGGAACTTTTATTCCTGAATATATGCATAGAATAGCCCAATAAACGCTGCTCTTGAGGAGTTATTAAGAGCAAATGCCTGGTTATGAGATCTTTCATTTTCTGTGAAGTCTGTAGCTGGATTTGAGTAAAAGAGCTGACTTTCTTTTCTGTGATTGTGCTGAAGGTGGAGATCTGAGTCATTTTTGCATGTCTGAGTAAGTGTTTCACAGTCGGCCGAAATAAATAAAAAGTCTCGGCACTAAGCAGCACTAAAGAGTGTTATTGTTAGTGTCGAGCCTGTGAAATGACCAAAAGCGCAATCTTTGACAGTCATGACAGCCGGTGAGTCTGAAGATAGGCCTCATTAATCAGACGTTAGCATGGCATTCCATCTCTTAAACATTAAACATGATAAAAAAGAAAAAAACTCGATCATCCAAGTGGAAATTCTGCTAAATCTATTACAGTTATACTGATGTTTTGCATTACTATACTATTTATTCATAAGTAAACATTTATACTTTAACAGCTATCAGTTAACATAAGGAGGATTTTTTTAATGCTCTGATATTAAATATAATATCATAAATGTTTGTTCTTTGGATAGAGTTAATAGCTTCCTAAACCAGTTCTACTTGGACAAATGGAAGCCTTGGTTAGGATTTCCTCCAGAGAGACATGCCAAAGGACCCTTAAGCATGTTATATTTAACCTTTTTTTTGACGAGTGTAAGTAAAAATTGATGTCTGAACTGATTTTGTAGCTCAGTGCACTTCTAATATATCAGAGTCACATCCAAACCACGCTCACTATAATTTAGTTGAAAATGTAGAATAAAGTAACAACATCTGCTTCTATGGTGTCATTATATTGCCATATGTTTTTAGAACATTCTTAGGCCTCATTAGTCAGACACACATGGCATTGCATGTCCAAAATGTTAAACATGTAAAAAAAAACAAAAAAACTTTCAATTGAGTGGAAATATCCGAAATGCTCTGCATCTGCTACAGTTATGTTGATGATTCACATCTCGGTGTTGATACGGCCATCCCCTCTCTCTCCCCCTTCTGATTTCGCCTTGGCCTCTAACAGCTCGTTACTGTGCAGGCATGTAGGTGTACGTGTGTGGGAGAGGGCAAATTCTGTTCATGTTAGGAATTCAAAGCTTGGACATGTCAGCTGCAAAAAAAAAAAAATCTCTTTTCGAATTCTGAAAGAGAAGCTGCGTAGTTGGACGAAATCGTCATAAAAGGCCGAAAGCTCTCATTCAGGACTAGTGTGGCCTGTACGTTAGCTCCGTGCTCGTTAATTTCTTGAAACCTTCAGCAAAGCCTGAGAGAAACCGTCTTAAGAAATGTGTGCTGAATGCGATGGGCTGGAATGTGGTGTTGAGCTGTGTATGTCAGGTTTGAGAGACATAGTGACAGGAAAATGAAGTGTAAGTTGTAGAACAGCAAGATTTCCTGCAACAGGGCACGAATGTGGGAAGACGTGATATGTGACATGTTTGTCAGTGAATTCGGTGTTTGTGGCTTATTTATTTAAATGTGAAACCAATTTTTTTTGCAATTTAATTCAGATATTAAATTAACAGTATATATACACATGGAAAGCAGCTGCATTTGATGCCTTGCTGATTTAAAAGTCAGTTAAGATGGTGCTTACATATCTACGGAAATGGTCCACAACTACATTGTCAGGTTACTAAAATATGCCAACACTCGTTAACCCTAAATTCCATTAGGCAAGACAGAATAAAATATTTTTGGGGAAAGCAAACATTGTGAATATTGTGTGACTACACCAATAATAATTTTTTACATTTATTTATTTATTTTTAAATCTAAATAAATGACCAATAACCTATTTGTCCACAAACTGCTCTGCCACCATTTTTGTACAGGCTTGCTGATGCATAGGATTATGGAATATGTACTGTAAGCCATGTATGTTACCTTCAAATATCAGCCAGAAGAAGGCACTTCAGAAGCTTTAATGCCTTCCTGTCTTCGAATACAGCCTTAATAGGCAACATTTGTTATACACCTATCGCATCCCCAAGTGTATGGGCAGTGGTAGCTCAGAGGTTAAAGCACTGGACTACTGCTCAGAAGGTTGTCAAATCCCAGTAACACCATACTACTCCTCCTGGAACCTTGAGCAAGGCTGTTAACCCTCAACTCAGTTATATAATTGTACAAATGTAGCACCATTTCACTTATCTATGTAGTGGATAAGACTGTCTGAGAAATGCTGTAAATGTATCACCTTTTACTCTCCCCAAGCCATACCTGCCCACCACATGCATTGTCCAATGAGAACCATTGGATACATACATTGTCCACTGAGAACCAATGGATACATACATTGTCCAATGAGAACCAATGGATACATGCATTGTCCAATGGGAACCAATGGATACATGTATTGTCCAATGAGAACCAATGGATACATGCATTGTCCAGTGGGAACCAATGGATACATGCATTGTACAATGGGAACCAATGGATACATACATTGTCTAATAACCAATGGATACATACATTGTCCAATGAGAACCAATGGATACATACATTGTCCAATGAGAACCAATGGATACATATATTGTCCAATGGGAACCAATGGATACATGCATTGTCCAATGAGAACCAATGGATACATGCATTTTCAGTGGGAACCAATGGATACATACATTGTCCAGTAGAAAACAATGGATACATGCCTTGTCCAATTGAAAACAATGGATACATGCATTGTCCAATGAGAACCAATGGATACATGCATTTTCAGTGGGAACCAATGGATACATACATTGTCCAGTAGAAAACAATGGATACATGCCTTGTCCAATGGAAACCAATGGATACATACATTGTCCAATGGGAGCCAATGAATGCATGGATTGTCCTGTGGGAACCAATGGATACATGCATTTTCAGTGGGAGCCAATGAATGCATGCATTGCCCAATAGGAACCAATGGATACATGCATTTTCAATGGGAGCCAACGGATACATGCATTGCCCAATAGGAACCAAGGGACATGTGCATTGTCCAATGGGTAATTTTACTTAACTTACTAATAAAAGCTTCAATCCTCAATCCCACTTAACCTCATTCTCAATGTCGATGGTTACGCATGATTAATTCTGGCCTGATTCTTAATTATCATTGAAGTGGACAGACAAACACGAGTGAAGGTTTTCTGGTTTTACTGCAACCAATGTAGCAAAGAAACCAAAGGGTTAGGTAAAACTCAGAAACATGAGGCACGCATATGGTCAACTGATCAGCAAACAGGAATAAACTACACACTAAATAAGGAAATTATAGTAAAAAAAAAAAATCGAAAAGAGCAGATAACAAAAGCTTGGAACCCTCACAACACAATGTTGGTTTCGACATCACAAGTCCAGGTTAGACTCCAGGTTATTTAAAGGGAGTAGTGTGACTGCAGACAGGTGAGCGTCTTGAGTAATCATTGATTGTAATGAGGTCGCAGGTTGAGGATCATGCGAGTTATAGTCTGGAAATTCAGGAGTCACATGGATGGATGTGACGCAAATAAATGATATCTATTAAAGTATAGAGCCAATGTTCTACTCTATCTTCCACCAAAAATACATTTTAATATATCAATATCAGGTTGGAGGAGCCATAGTGTGTGTGTTTCCATGGTGTGTGTGGTTTAGACATCACTGTACAACTAAGCTGTCACATGGCAATTAAAATTAGCATGAGAACTCTCTTAAACCTAGCACTCTATTATCCTTTCACTTCTTTTGCTTTACTGCTGTGATTATGATCAGCATGTACCAGGTGTCCTTGCAAAGTCTGCTTTAATTCAGTTTTTTATTCAGCTTGGGTCTTTGTGTGCTGTTCGACCTAGGCATATAGCATGAAACTCTTTCTTTTTAAATAAAAACCAGGGTTCTGGTGTAATTCAGTGAGCACATATTGCATTTGCACATTTAAAAATGCTGTCTAATTTGATTGTCTAGATTTTAGCTAGAATGAACATTTAACATGCCTTTTCTATTACATAGGAAAAAACAAATATTGTGGTCACATACAAATCAAATTTATTACGGGCTGAAAAAAAGGTGGACAGATTTAGATGAAGGTGGACCAGGGCCAAGCAAAATAAACCAATAACAACATCTTTTCTGCACCAACAATGAACATCTGGTCATTCAGGGTTCAGCATGTTGCCATGGATACTGAATTGACTTGCATCAATGTAGAAAATCATTTCTACATTTTTATTTACATTAGAGTTACACATTTGACAGATGTTTTTATCAAAACAAACTACAAGTAAGGAAGAGTCAAATCCGAGGATCTGGATCAAGTGACGCGGAGTCGAATCTGAGGATCCAAATCAAGTGAGGCGGTGTTGAATCCGAGGATCCAGATCAAGTGAGGCGGTGTTGAATCTGAGGATCCAAACCAAGTGAGGCAGTGTTGAATCTGAGGATTCAGATCAAGTGAGGCAGTGATGAATCTGAGGATCCAGATCAAGTGAGGCAGTGATGAATCTGAGGATCCAGATCAAGTGAGGCAGTGATGAATCTGAGAATCTTGATCAATTTAGGCAGAGCCAAATCTGAGGATCTAGATCAAGTGGCACATTATTGAGTCTAATGATATTGGTCAAGTAAGTCAGGTTCAGATACAAAGATCTGGTGAGCTACAGTCAAATATGTGGGTCTAGAGTAAGTGATGGAGAGTCAAATTCAAGGATCTAGATCTGAGTCGATCTGAGGATCTAGCTCACGTGTGTCAGGGTAGAATCTGAGAATCCACATGAGCTATAGACGAATGCAAGGGATCTTGATCTTTCTCTAGCAGAGTGGTAGGGTTCAATCTGAAGATATAGAACAAATGAGTCAGAGTTGAATTGGAGTATCTACATCAAATGAGTTGAATCTGAGGATATATATCAAGCAAGGCAGAGCTGAATCCGAGAATTTAGTTCATGTGAGGAAAAGTCGATTCCGAGGATCTAGATGAAGTGAGGCAGAGTTGATTCCAAGGATCTACGTACCTTAAGCAAGGCAGAGTCAAATCCGAGGGTCTAGATCTAGTGAAAGTGTTGAACCTGAGGATCCTGATCAAGTGAGGCTCAAAGATTCAATATAGTTATAAAAACAAAAAAGTATTTTTTTGCACAAGTATTCACGCCCATTGCTGTGAAAAACTGAAATTAGTTCTGGTGCAGTTACCATCAGAATTCACATAATTAGTTGAATGAAGTCGGCTTGTGTGCAATTAAAGTGTCACATGATCTCAATATGAATACTCCTGTTCCTGGAAGGCCTCAGAATTTGTTAGAGAACATACCTAAACCAGCAGCATCATGAAGACCTATGAGGTTTCAGAACAACTCCAGGACAAAGGTTTGATTATTAATGTGTTTTTACTGTAAATCTGGGCCTCAGTGCTGTTATTTTCTCCAGGACAAGCTTCATCAAATATTACGTGGTGGCACAGATCATTTTGAACTAATCCCCAAAAAATAATTCTCGAGTGTTAAGCATATTTACACTCAGTGGGATTGAGCTGATGGTGTTTGAATTGCTCTCCGAAGAGTCTTCAAGCATTTCTTATAGATTTTATTTGGTTCTGTGTTAGAATTGTGAGCAGCCTGACCTCTGTTTACTTACAGACCAACAAATCTCCAGTCATTGAGATGGAATTATTATTGAATGCTTTTTAATGGATATTTCAGAATATCTTTTTTCATTAGGTGTCCACCTAAAAGCTTCCCCCTGCCCCCTTTTATTATGGATTTCATCTGTTGGTAGAATCACAGAGTCTTCCCAAGCTATACATACAGTATGACAATGAAGACTGGATTTCATATATATGCGTGAATAGTTTATACCATAGTAAAAAGTATTGTCTATTGGCATGTGTTTTTCAAATCCAATTTTTGCTTTGAAGAAAATTAGCATATTACCCTGGTTTTTCAGTTTATGCAATGAAATCTGTTCACCAGTTGCTTTGATCTGTTGGTGACTCGTGGCCTTGGTGTACCGCACAGCCGTTATCTTGAATAACAACCATACACGATGTTCCGGTTGGATTCGTAACCTTGAGACTGGCGCATTTTCACTCAGCGGCGTTCGTTCACCCTTCGACGCCCCCGCACTCAGCCTTTTTCTTATTGCTCCCACTCAGCATGCGCTCATTCTCTACCTCTGTACCTCATTCCCTCTCTGTTCTCTACAGCCGCTTCACATCTCCTCACTGTACTCACAATCATGTTTATTTACACGTGGTGTTATGAAAGATATGATGGATGTCTAGATAGAGTTGTTGTTTGGTTATACAGGAGATCTGTACTTACACTGTTTACTCAAAGGACGAAGACACATTGTTGAAAGATTGGTAATTAATTGCTAATCATATGGGGAGTCGTGTTTTGCATGAAATTATCGCTAACCTGTTATTAACGGAACCTCAGAAAAATGATGATGCACATTTATACATTTATATAGCATTCTTTTTTTACTTCGGGGTGCTGTATATATTCTAATCATGCTGGGATTCCTGTTAACCTCCTCTATTTATGTATTAATTCTGTAATCTTTCATTTTTTTCACATGTAACCACTTTATACTGGATGGATCCTTGAAATTTTTTAAAACTCCATTATAACTCTGATACAATGTCCTGCTTTGACATTAGCGTGATCGACATCTGCTCTCTTTTCACATGATTGGTGAAAATATAGTACCAACCAACAACTGAACACAAAAAACACTAAACATTTCACAAATATTTTAATATTTAATGTATTTCAGGATGGCGTTGTACTTTGGGGGGGGGGGGGGGGGGCGGGTTTGTAACCTTTAAACCCTGATATGAATTTGGTCAAAAACATGAATTTGCAAGTGCACGTTGGTCATTTTTGTATTCCTGTTTTTGGTGTGAAGTATTCGAAAATAGGTCAGTGATGAGGCATCTGTGTGTGTGTGTGTATGTGTGTGTGTGTGTGTGTGTGTGTGATTTATTGTGCTGAACCCAGGATCTTGGCCACTGCTGGAGCTCACATGAACATCCCAGTGGACCTGAGGACTCTGAGAGCAGTGCGAGTCCTGAGACCTCTCAAACTCGTCTCAGGAATTCCCAGTAAGCGTCTCAAATTTATTTAATGAACTCTGTGTGTATAGCTCAAGAGTACCCAAGAACGTAACGTTTAAACCTTGGAAATACGATCCATGTCGAATAATAAATTGTTCAAATATGCTCTTAATTCCCAATAAACTACCAACATTGTCTTGAGCAAACATCACATCTTTACCCATACATGAAAATGACAGGATTTATGAATATGCATGGTTATGCAAATTGGAAAGGCAACTTAGCTTGACTAGCTACCAGACTGACTAGCAAAGGCTGAGCAGGTCAAACTGGTAGACCATCTTTACCAGCTGGTAAGTGTTGGTAGAAACTGAATTACTAAAGCTACTAATTTCTATTAGTATAATAGACAAAAGTGTGGCCATTAGGAAAATCTCACACATTTAGTAATCAATTTAGTTTAAATTATTTTATAATTAGTTTTTATTTATTTATTTAATTCTTGCAAAGATAGTCTGCCAGTTTGACCGACTTGGCCAGTGTTTTGGCAGCTACTTGCTGGTCAGACTAAGCTAGATTTTTCAGTATGAGTCTTGGTTTATTCAAGTATCTCTGGCACAGTGAACCGAGAAGCAGCGATGCTCTAAACACAGTAATGATCTTAGTTGCAGGTAGAGGAATGCCCACTTCTCACAATCCAATTCTGGTTAATAAACCCCTAAGCCTGCCTGCCCAAATATAATGCTTCACTCATAAATATTCCATTTTTCAGAAGAAAAATGTGTTCAACATTCTTTGGCCAACTTTGCCCAAAACAGCAATCTGTCCAATTGGAATCAGTGGAATTAACCACTGAAAAGGTTTCGAGTGGGTTTGTTACAAATACTCAGTGCATACCTCAAACTAGTCATATGAATCCTGAGCATGTGGTTCAGACTAGCTTTCTAATGAATCCTGAGCATCCTGAGGAATTCTCTCACTGAGCTCATTCTCTGGTTTCTTTCATTAATAACAATTACATCCTGCTCACTATAAATAGCCCACCTTAGAATATCTTATCATTGATCTTCATAATAAGCCAGCCACCTTCATCAGCGGCCACACCAAACACAGGAGCTAGTGTCTTTGAATTTCAGGCTGTAATCGTCTTTGTGCCTTCGTGAATACATTGCATCATTACTGTATATAATAACACTGTATCTCCAGTGCTGTCCAAAAGTCTCATGAAATCTAAATCGAATCAATAGCCGGTGCTTTGAAATTATAATGGTTGACTTAGGTACATTGTTGTGCAAGTGTTAAAGGAAATCAGCTGGTAGGATATTTCCAAGCATCTTGGACAACTGGATCCATATTGACTGTTTATAGCTGCTATAATGTAAGTGATAAGAGGAACTTGTCTTGTGGACGTTTCGCAACATTAAATGCAACTAAAAAAATTATAAAAAGTATGTCATTCTGTAAATAAAAAGAAATGTAATTCGGTGGCAAATTGGTACGGTATATAAGATGTGAGGTGTTATTACTAAAGTTGTTATTTTCCTAGAACCGCAAACCATGCTGTGTTTTATTACTTACGTAATCATGAACTGGGCCATATAACAACAAAGCAATGAAAATTATATATAAAAACCGTCCATTAATAGAATTTTAAAATATTTGGAAGATGAATGTTTGAAAACCTAAAATGTTCTCTTTGTAAATAAAACATATTATTTTAAATAATAATAAATATTATTAGTAGTAGTAGCTGTTGTTGTTGTTGTTGTTGTTGTTGTAAACATAATTTGTATTATAAATTATTACAATTATCCATACCTGACACAGTTTTTGTGATGGTGTTGAAGTAAGAGTTCCATGTGTAACATCAGGTTTGCAGATTGTTCTGAAGTCCATCATCAAGGCGATGGTGCCTCTGCTGCAGATCGGCCTCCTCCTGTTCTTTGCTATCCTGATGTTCGCTATCATCGGCCTGGAGTTCTACAGCGGCAAGCTGCACCACACCTGCCTTCCCCGTCCTGACATCCTTGGTTAGGATCGTCATTAAATAATATAATTGTGAATGAGAATTAAAGTAGATTGGAGATAGAGCTGAAGCCGATAACACTGGTGTGAGATTGCACCACTTTGGTGTAAATGTAGGAAATTTTCCATTTTTGTGTTGTGAGCTGTTTTTGTTTTTTTTCGGTGGGTGGGTTTGTATTGCCATCAGATAACGAGACAGTGGACTCCTCAGAAGTGGAGTTTGCCTGTGGCGTGCGCAGGTGTCCGGAGAAATACGACTGTAATGGCTCGTGGATTGGGCCGAACGACGGCATAACTCAGTTTGACAACATCCTTTTTGCAGTGCTCACAGTGTTCCAGTGTATCACCATGGAGGGCTGGACTGCTGTTCTCTACAATGTAAGCTTGCATCACTTATATAAATCTGTGACTGTGGCCATGACGGTGGTAGTTTGCCACCACGGTGGTGGAGTGCCACCTGCGGTAATATCAAATGACACACAACGTTAATATTTCTGCTTGAGTGGGCACTATGACAAGTACTTGACAACATTCTGTATACGACAACATTGACAACATTCTGTATACGAGTGTAATAATAATACCACTTGCAATATTCATTTGTATTTATAGCCTACCATATAGTGGGAGATTTTATGTTAATACACAAATTTCGTAATCATAATCAAAAGCCTTTTATGGTGGTGATTGTTAGTTTGGTGTGGGTTTGTTTGAGAAGCAAAATCCAGTCAGGCAAATTCTGCAATTTTGCCTCGGGTTCTGCCGCTGCGATGGATCTTGTTGGGAAACCAAATGTTACATCGGCGATCTGGGAACATTTTGGATTCGTGCCTAACGAGAGAGGTGATCCAATAAATTTGGATGAAGCCATATGTCGGCTTTGTGGGGGAAAACGGCGTCACCCATCCGCGTTTCTTAATTTTATTTAATATTTCGATTTTTAACATATTTAGGTTACCATCCAACTGGTCTTTCTTTCAAAGTTTTATAGGCTTGTGGTATACGACACTTGTAAAAGAAATAAAGTATTCGTCAGAGAAACTCGTGACCGTGTTTAACACCATCTCTTTATTATCCACTAATTCTCCTTCTCCCCTTGCATGCAATCACAATACCGTATCCCACAGCACCCTCAGGCTGTTTCTCATTGAAACAACACGACACAACAAGGCTGTATTGAGTTGTTTCATTGACGGAATTGCTAAAATAAAGCCTCATTTAATTTTTTATATATTTAGGTTTTTATTTAATTTAAGCCTGTAAAATTATATATATTATTATAATGTTATATTATCTTATATAATGATATAAATTTCACTTCCTCAATTGCCCCCCCATCCAACCACCACCACCACTCACCGTGGTGGTTTGGTCATTAACCACCCTACAACTTTTACTTAGGATCACTTTTTAAACCTAGATAACGTACCAACATTCATGAAAAGTTTGGTCAATTTGAGCGATAAACTATGGACCGTTTTCAGAATCGATCATTTAAGGTAGCAATTTATGTTGAAATTTATGCAGGGAACATTCTCTGCATTTACAGCCACACTACACCAGAGCTTAACTTAATTCACACGTCCGATTTTGCCTGATTATTATTGTATAGAACTTAGTTGTGTCTAGAATTGCAAGTCCAAACATAATATGATAGAAAATACGGACTGAAATGGCATTTTATCCCCCCATCACCACCCCCCACCCCTTGCTGTTAGTTGCAATACATTTGGCATAAAGGTAAAGCATGACAAAATACATTTTAGATTAATATAATAATGTATGAATGAGGAAAAAGACAAAGTTTTAAATAAATATCTAACAGTAGGCTAATGAGTCATGAATATGCAGTATTAAGGCCTGCCCATGAACAGGATGCGGAAAGGATCCTACTTATCATTCATTTATTCGTTCAGTGTCTCAGTAGAGCAGCGGGCAAAATGGCTCTCAGTTCAAGGTCAAAATTGAAATTCTTCCACTTTAGGCAAACTCCACCCGAGCGCGCAACCCCCGCATATCTGTCCACGTAATGTGTAATTTGTAGTTACAGCTTGTCATGGGCTCATCTGAAAAACTCACTCCACAACACCAGAGGCCTCCATCACCTGAGTACTAACCCACTTCCAGGATACTGAGCTCACCTGATTCCCCTCCCTTCCTCATTCAGAGATAGTATACAGTATAAACATTAGTTTCCAGGTACGCGTTGCGAAGTCTTGCCTGTTTTATCATCTGCAATTCTGAGCTGTTTGTTATTTCTTGTTCTGGTATTTTGGATCTCAGACTGTTTGTCAAATTTCTGATTTTCTTTGTCCCATTGGATTTTGCTCACCCTTTTGTCTGCCTATGTTTGGTATGGCATTCAGTTCAATAAACGCCGCACTTCTGTTCAGTAAAATCTCATTGTGTTACGGGAGGTCTGAAGATCTAGCAGATTTAGGTTTATCTCATAATAAATCAAATATGACGTTAAACAAGTGTGAATGATGTGATTGGATGAGGTCGTATGGTACAAACTATATCTCCACCCTTAATATTAACCTTAACCTTCTCAATATTTAGTGTGATTGGAGTTATGTGATACCATGTCAGTTCGAGATCATTTGATACTAGAGATTCTGGTGTGACCTTGGTGTGTTTTTGGCATTTACCATTTTGGACGTTCCATCAGATTCCAGAAATTAGGCTAATCATACCTCTGTCGTCCCATATGTCCTTAAACTAATGAGGGTCCCATGTGGCGTTTTTATGAAGCTAACAAATGCACCTTTTTATAACTACACTTGGGTTGTTATTCTCAGGTGCAGGTTAAAATATGAAGTAGTCAAGATTTTCCGATAAAAAAAATGAACATTTTTTTTATTCCAGCAACAATCTACAGTGTATCTCTGTGAATGGCCCTTAGATATGAAGTATATCAATATTTTTATATAATGAAAAGCATCATGTTACTGAAGTTCAGTGCGCTGATGATGTTTGTTTATGAGGGAGAAAGAGCTGTTATGCTGTCAGGAGACCTACACCAACACAGGTTCATCAGACTCACTGTGTGAGGGTGGATGGATCTTTTTGTTCTGATTACACTGAATTTCAACTCCTTCTTATGTTTAAAGCACAAACTACTGTACTGCTTTACTGTACTCAACACCATTTTTTATAGCATTGCAGCAGATGTCTGATAGTCCAGTAAACAACACCTCATTATTATGTCATTTAAGAGATACTGTTTGTGTGAATTAAATATTGTTCTGGTATGACCTTGGCCTGGTGATTTTGTTTTTTGGCTTTGGTTGTTTTGGACTGTCCATCAGTCTAATGAAAGTAGGCTAATAACACATCTGTTGTCTGATACGTCCTTAGACTAATGATGCACTGGGTCCCACGTGGAACTGGATATACTTCATTCCCCTCATCATTATTGGCTCCTTCTTCGTGCTAAACCTGGTGCTTGGTGTCCTTTCAGGGTGAGAACCTCACAGAACATACTCCTGTTTCTCTAACAAATGTAACATGCTCTTTTTAGATAATGGCGTCAATCCTTGGAAATATGTCTGCAACCAATATGCAACTAAGAGGCCAGGGGTAACTTTCCAGATGATGCTACCACCAACGTGCTTCACTGTAGGGATGAGGAGTAGTATTGTTTTGTTTTTGGTTTTTTTGGCCAAACGTAGCATTTGAACCAAGGCTAAAAAGTTCACAGAACCACTTTCCACATGTTTGCTGAGTCTCTACCATGCAACTCTAAACAGGATGTCCGATGGCTTTCCAGTCTTCCATAAAGCCCAGCTTTGTGGAGTGTCCATGCTACAGTTTGTCCTATTAACAGCTTCTTTCATCTGAAGTGTGGATCCCTCCAGCTTTTTCAGAGTTACCCTTGGCTTCTTGGTTGCTTCTCTGACTAATCCCCTCTGTACACAGTCAGCTGGATAGCCTCCTCTAGTTATTATATACAGTATAATCTCAATTAAATCCATTTCCGTTCCAGGTTGGAACACTACACAATATAGACAAGCTTAAGGGGGCTGAAAACGTATGTAAGGCACCGTAAACAAGAATCAGTATTTTTCTCACCCGCATAATCCCCAGTCAGAAAGGACATGTCTTTCCTGTGTGACTAACATTTAGAGAAAGATCAAATGTGCTGTCAATGCCCAGTAATAGTAAGTCATTAATAAAGTCAAACTCTCAAAATCAAACCACTGCTCATTTTTTTTGTTTGCGTTTGTGTTTGAAGTTGTCCTGGTGCTTGACGTGTGTCCTGTTCCCCATAGTGAGTTTGCTAAAGAAAGAGAGCGTGTGGAGAACCGACGAGCCTTCATGAAGCTTAGACGACAGCAGCAGGTGGAGAGGGAGCTTAATGGCTACCGTGCATGGATTGACCGAGCAGGTACGGTATTTCATATTTATCCGATTTGCTATTTTGAGCCCTCGTGTGCTTTATAGTATACAGTTCACCCATGATATACTATGTGCTGCAAATGTCCTTACTTCCAAAAATCCAGACAATTAATGAAAATAAAATAAGACGAAAATATGGCAAAGACCTTAAACGCAATCATTTGCATTGTCTGTTATGTACATTGTCTATTATTGACAAATAGGCAGTTGACGAAGAGCAAAGACCAATACGCCAATGAAGACCAAAGACCAATGAAGCAACCAATACGCAAGGACTAACACGCAACCTGATTGGTTACTGCTACCATAAACGTGCTTCAGTGCATTCTCAGGATGATGAGCAATGTTGGGTTTTTGCAGAACACTGCACTTTGTACCAAAGCCAAAAAGTTCTAATCAGTCCACAGAACATACTTTTTAAAATTATTATTAGTTATTTTAACTAAAAGGATGTTCAGTATTTCAATCAATCAGTGAATCAATCAATCCCATGAAAGCGAGTCGTATGGTCTCCCACTACTCCCAAGTTTACCGAGTGTGAACCTTTTAGTTCCGCTAAAAGGCCTCCCAGTTTAGTTGCCTACGCCACCCTTGGTACGACTCGATCCAGCCTCCCACCTGAGCCGAGCGAGCAGGTAAGCGGCAGTGTGTGGAAACACAGCGGCTCTGTGAAGCCTCTGCTCTTCTGTAGGAGCTGCATGGCAAACTCGCTCTCCCACGCAGATAAGGGTTAGCAAAGAGGTGAGCCTGACTCACAGACTGGAGTGTGCTAGTGTGTGTGTGTGTGTGTGTGTGTATGTGAGACACCTGCTCTGTATAGTCATTGTTTTCTACAGTGCAAGAGATCATTTTTAAGCGGCATTCTGGTACAGAGAACTTTAATCAGTCTCGAATGATGGACTCCAAACACGAGCCACTTTGGAATTTCGCTTTGACACTGCTCACTATTCAAAACGGTTTGCGCTTAGTTTCATTACGTTTCTTTTCTCTTTCTCTCCACAGAGGAAGTGATGCTCGCAGAGGAGAATAAAAACTCCGGAAGGTCTGCATTAGAGGGTATGAGGTTTATTATTCATGTATTAATGTGCCTTTTTGTTCAATGCACTCACACACACACATATTACAACCAATAAACAAATAGACATAAGTATGCATCTCCAGTTAAATTACTCCTGCGCTGTATAACGCTTTACTGCATTTATGTTCGCAGTGAGACACATCGTCCTGACGGTGCTATTATATTAATTTTACCCTTTGAGTCGTTCTATATTTATTCTCTAAAAGGTTCACCGGACCTTCCTCTTCTCACCGTACGTAGTAGAGATTTTCTAACACATGGAACACCAAAGTACAAAGCGTATACGTGACTTCTACATTATATAGAGCACAAATAGTATTAACCCTTCCTCAAACGTTATTACTTCTGATCAAAACGTATAGTTTAGGCTCTAAAATCGAAAAACTCAAAGGTGTCGTAAAATCCTCGACATACGCATCGCAAGAATTCTGTATTAACGTGCCACGTCCATCAGTGGATAGAACGTCCTAACGTTTGCCTCTTATGTTGCTTAGCAACCAACACTTCCTGTTTACCGACGACGCTGCATCACGGAAGGATTGTTTATACTAGTGAATATTACTCATAATCAATTGAATTCTTTATTGAACATGGGATTTTATCTTGTCGTTTTCTTCGTCATTTTATTGAAACTTTGCTTTGCTTTGCTTTGCTTTGGTCAAACTGTGCTAAGCGAAACACCCTTACGTAGGATAAAATGACTGTAGCACACGTTCTTGAGCGGCTTATTGCTTTAGTATAGCACAGTGTTGTCGAATTCTGAAATCTGATTGGTCAAAGGGGGTTGATTCATTTTCTATCTAATATGAATGTGTTCATTAATCTAAGACTTAATAGAAGGACTTTTAACAAACAGATTAAAGAAAAAAGTGATAATAGAAACTTGTTTGGAAGACATAAGAGATGAAAATAGAAAAAAAGAAAAAAAACATGTAATTATTGGCAAATTCCTGTTGCATAATGAGTCTTTATTAGCCACATATACATCACAGCACAGTGAAATTCTTCTTTTTGTATATCCAGCATGTTAGGAAGTTGGGGTCAGAGCGCAGGGTCAGCCATGATACAGCACCCCTGGAGCAGAGAGGGTTAAGGGCCTCGCTCAACGGCCCAACAGTGGCAGTTTGGCAGTGCTGAGGCTTGAACCCCTGACCTTCCGATCAGTAACCCAGAGCCTGAACCATCAAGCCACCACTGCCTCCAAGCCACCACCACAAACACTGCCCCCAAGCCACCACCACCATATTTTCCTATAACAACATGCCCCCTAGTGTATTATTCCTTACATACTGTATACAGTGTATTTTCCCATTTACAGTTTACAGTAAAAACAGCTCAAATACATCTGAACTATTTGTGAGCTAGTCCCAAGTAGAGCAAGATACAAGACAGCATGTGATAGATAGAAACACATATTTTTCTAACATTGGCTTTTCCATGAATATTTTTTTTTTTTTTCAATAACCGCACATAAAAAACACCATTGTGGTTTATATTAGAATGGTCATGAGATCACATGATTGGTCAAGACTACTGCTTCTTCCCGACAATCAGCTCTGTATACATTCAGAGCCCGAGCCCCAGCAGCAGGATGCTACGGCTGGTAAAGTGCGCTGACGATGTTCGCTCTCTCGTTGCAGCCATTCCAGTCACCACAGCAATGATCCTTTACAGTTTTTCACATGCCCACTGATGCGGTGTGCCTTTGTTTGGCTTCTGCATTCAGGCTTTTGCAGAAAGAAAAAAAAAGGTCACTCATGTCTTTCACGTTTGCGAGCTGGTCCCGACAGGAGCATGAAACGAGGCTGTGTGAAAAAGACATTGCCTTTTGGTTTGGAGTCTTAGGTTGTGATATTCATATGTTCACTGCAGTAATTACGCTTTTTCATTCCATTGAAGTGTTGAAGCGAGCCACGAGCAAGAAAAACGCGAGGCGTCGTGGAGAGGACAAATATTCAGAAATCGCAACAGTTGGTTAGTAACATCACTTTGACTACATCCATATGCTCTCTCTCTCACTCTCTCTCTCTCTCTTTCTCTGAGCCTGTGTCTCTGTCTTTTTTCTCATTCTTTCTCTGTCTATTTCTTTCTGCAAGACTTTTGTGTTTGGTTTCTAGTTTATTTTGCCTACAAAATAAGTGTGAATAAGTCTACATAACATTGACATAAGCTTTTCATGATAACCAACATAAACATGCATAAACATTTATAAAGGTGTATTTGAACAGGCTTTAATTAAGACCCCGTTTGGAATTTTTAATCTCACGTGAGATCAATTAATTTTCCTTTTGACATAAGGTCGTGTAAGAAAAAAAATGAAGAGGATGTCGAAGATCTCAGTGAAGAATAACTTTATTGCAGCACGGCAGTGACAAAGTACATGGAGCACTTCGTTCGGGTTCGTCAGAGCCAAAGTGAACCCCGAATAATATCAGCTCAGATATTTTATACTGTGTTTCAAACCAGGTTTTCTGTATGTGATGTAAATTAAGTTTAATTCTAAATGTAAATTAAGGATAGCATTTGATGCGATCGCTTTCCGTTCTCATAGTTGTTACAGGTGTGACCCCACCAAATAGTGAGGTGGTAGGGTTTATCGAGGCAGATGTCTTTCTGAATGATAATTATGGTCACGTAACCCTTTGTTCAGGGATGGTTCTTGATGTCCCACTGCACCTCCCATGCTATAACCGTGTGAATGTCACTTTAGGTGGTGTTATACGCATATTGCTGAGATTGAAGTGAAGTGTCCCTTTGATAATTCGGCGTTTTTGGGGAACAAGCTTATCCTAACACAGTTCGCGGTGGAATTTGCTGAGAGGCAGTCTGTAATTTCTTACAGTTGTTATGATGCTTTCCAAACTGACTTACATGAGAACGTTATAACAGCTGACTTTGGCGCTGAGTGAACTTGATGATTATGATGATGATGATGGTTCTCATAAAAACCTTATAAGTAGTCAAACGATGCTCAGTTTACAGATAGGCCAGAAGAGTACAGTGTCCTGGCACTGTTGTGGATATTCATAAAACTTTGTAGGTAGAAATATGAAACTTTAAGATCTGACATTGTGATGAGCAGTGTTCAACCTTTCCAATTATCTTCATTTGGCAAGCTAATCCAATCACATCACCACCATTATGTAGTTATTCATTGTCACTACTCAACCAGTAATTCCAAAAAAAGGAAAAAGAAAAAAAAAACAATCTACTAGTTGATTATTAATTTTTTTTTCCATCGTTAAATCAAAAACTGATTCACGATATTGCTACTTTGTACTTTGTTTTAATTAGTGCAGCTACATAAATGCTAATAAACAACAGCTTCCAATCATATTTCATTAACTATTTACAGGCTATAAATGATATTTTAGGCTGTAAATCAATGCAGTAAATGTGAAAAATAATAAATCAGTGTATCATATTACACTATTTAAGGATGTACCAGTGGTTAAAATGTATCACTGTACTCAAGAGTTGGTGGCTCGATGGAAATTGTTGATTCTTGAACTGAGAGTGCGCAGCATGGAAGCTCATGTCCTTCTGCAGAGCTCTCCTTATATCGTCTCATGTATACAGCAGCTCTTCAGCAGCATCTTGGAGGTTTTTCCATGTGCAAAAATGAAGTTGAGACTTGCCTATGTGGGCCTAGTCTGAAATAGAGTATGTTCAGACTACACAGTACATCTATCTGCTTTCTTACCATCTACCTCTCTGTTGTAGTGAATGTATTCGCCTGTACAAACCCTAACTCTGACATACATAAAGCACAGCAAGTCAATTGTCATGACATTTAAGCAAAAGTTAGCCTGTAACGCAAAAGTGCTGTAACGCCTAACTGACGCAAGAGTTATTATAAAAGATTGATGTCAATTGTTATTAAGATCTTATGAACGCTACCCTTCAGTTACTATAATATATCATGTTGCATGGTGTGACAGCATGACGTTGGCTCTGTGTTTGCGTGCGTGTGTTTCCCAGGTGGTCCCAGGCCTCCGGTGAACATCCGCACTGTGAGACGGGGTCCCGCTGCCTACCTGCGCCGTAAAGAGCGCATGCTACGCTTCTCCATCCGCCGTATGGTCAAGACGGACAGCTTCTACTGGATAGTGCTCAGCCTCGTGGGCCTGAACACCATCTGCGTAGCCATCGTCCACCACAACCAGCCTGAGTGGCTCACCGTGCTTCAGTGTAAGAGCCGGGTTCTGCTTACTGCTTAAGAATGGCTCGACCCAGACCATGGGACATCAATGTATTTTATATTTCTCTTTTTATTTGAATATGAATATATTAATTTAGATACCAGTGGAAATGTATATATTTTATATTTAAATTAAGCTCTAAACACTTTTCATGCTTAGGGAACCTCTTGGTAGATCTTGGCAAAATCCAAATCCTAATTTGCTTCTCTTCGACGTTCATGTGATGACTACAAATCAGAATTTACGTAATTGCAACTTTATAACTACATATAGCTAGTTACAGTATAGTGCTGATTTACCACAGCACGTTAAGTGGAAATCTGAAAAGCAATCAAATACTTAAAAATTATTTTCTTTTCATTTTAAAGTATAAAATAAATATGTAAGTATATAATATATAATTATAAGTATAATATATAAGTATAAAACAAAAGAATGATTTGCAGATTGAAATATCTACAAAATTGGCTATGGATTTGAGACCCTTAATTAGGAAAATAACTTCACAGAGACATGACGTTATCACGGTCTCTGCGTCCTTTTTTTAAATACAGTTTTTCTTTTTTTCCCCTCCTTCTTAATTTGTGTCTATTTTCTTATTAGAGATTCATGTAAGAGGTGCTGTCAAGTGATTCGCAAAATAAGACACCCAGCATTGTGAGTCAGGCCAGAATATAAATGAAGGCCAGAATGTGGTCAGATAAATGTAGGACTTGAAAGAGAGCCTGTTATCAAAGGGATGCTCGGTTCCTGATCTTAGCATCTCTCTGATATTCAGATGCTTAGTGATTATCATGGAAAAATAATTAGCTGCTCATCTGTGACATTAGTACATCCAGTTTTGATACCACAAGGGCTCGTTTTCAGTCTAGTCCAATCCAGGAAGTAATTCTTCACTTTCTTTACCTTGATGATCTCTACCAGTCACATGTAATATTATAGGATTAAAAAAAGACAATTGGGAATTATTGCGATTTAGACCACAGTACTGTTGAATTCTTTGTTCTGACTGGACAGGTGTTGATTCATTTTCTATATTAATGTTCCCACTTGTACTAATAGTTTATTGTTTTTACCTTAAGAGCTCAATCATAATAAGAAAGAGATTTTTAAAAATGTGTTGTAACAATGAAAAACATATACAAGTGCACGTCAAGAAATTAGAATATCGTGGAAAAGTTCATTTTTGTCCTGTAATTGAATTCAAAAAATGGAACTTTCATGTAATCTAGATTCATTAGACATAAAGTGAAATATTTCAAGCCTTTTTTTCTTTGTTTAAATCTCGATGCTTACGGCTTACAACTTGTGGACATCAAAAATCCAGTATCTCAAAAGATTCGAATAAAGAATTCATAATACAGAAAAGTCGACCTTCTGAAAAGTATGGTAATAAATGCACTCAATACTCGGTCAGGGCTTTAATCCTTTTGCATGAATTACTGCATCAGTGCGGCGTGGCATGGAGGCGATCAGCCTGAGGCACTGCTGAGGTGTTCTGGAAGTCCAGGTTGCTTTGATGGCGGCCTTCAGCTCGTCTGTATTGTTGGGTCTGGTGTCTCTCATAGATTCTCTATGGGGTTCAGGTCAGGCGAGTCAGCTGGACAATCAAGCACAGTAATACCATGGTCAGTAAACCAGTTACTAGAAGTTTTGGCACTGTGGGCAGGTGCCACGTCCTGCACAAAATAGCACTTGATATAGTCCTGTTATTTTCTATTTTGTTTTGTTTCATTTTTTACAGATTTTTTAAACTTAATACTAGATAGATACTAAGTCAAGATCATAAAATTGCAGTGTGTTTGTGGGAAGTAGGCTAGTTAATTGTGCTTATTTTGCTGACTGTTATTGATTGTCATCGTTCGTTTGACGTGCTCATTTCACGTAAATAACGTAATGGAGGTTTGGATGGATGCAAGTGCAGTAAAAGACTTTTATTTACGAGCGACAGGCAGACAAATCCAAATCATGATACAGAAGTGTGGTCAAAACAGGCAATAGGTCAGGCGATGTACAATCAGGCACAAACTGGGCTAGGCTAGAATCCGGAACGAGAAACGAGGAACATGAATCAAACCGAAAACAAGGAAAAACCGCTTGGTAAGGAGAATAACTCAATACTACACAATGTGCTAAGAGACATGAAGGGTTTAAATGACAAACGTAATCATGGGTAAAACACAGGACAGCTGAAAACAATGACGTATACATACGGTATACAACAAATGACAAAACAGGGCCGGAGACAGAACATAACCATAACAAAAGCACGTGTCCAAAGTAAACAAAGTCAATGTGACTGAAGACCGAAAAGCTCACGTTTTGAGCTCGCGCAACGAGCCTGCGCTTCGGTTTTCCAAGCACGCCGCAATACTGCAGCGCTAGCTCGAAGGGAAATCATGACAACTCTCCTGTAAAGAAAACATGTCGACGGTTTGAAGGATAAGCTGACCGAGCACTCATCTGCTACAATTACAGCTCACTTTAAGTTACTTCATAACGTTGTCCATGAAAAACAATTCGTCCCTGGGATAAGCAACATCTCTGAGTAAGATACTGTCACCTCTGATGTCGTCCATATGAAAAAAAATACTTTAGACTTTAAATGGATGATTCTATGAATTGATTAACAGTGTTAGCTTCAAATGGCATTCCATAGTGTATTCACAATGCGCAAAACATGAATGTCAGCACGCCGTGTTGTGTATTACATGAAACTGACTGACCGTGATGCCGGACTTAATACTGCTCGTCACTCGAGTTGATATCAACACAAAAATTGAGGCTAAGCGTAAGTTGAGAATCCCACATAGCTAAAAACATCTATGTTCTAGGCAAACTTCGTATACCCTGTGTAACTCTTACATCATTTTTAAATAGCGCTTAAATCTGTAGTTCTGAGGTTGTGCACAGTGTGCACAATTTTGGTATTTAATCCGTCTTTGAGAATAGGTAACGGAACCCTGAGTCTAAATCTACATCCAGATTTCTGTAAAACTGTATAATTCAATTGAATTGTACTAAAGATGAAGACAGTTTTTGTGGTTGTCTATCAGAAGATGCAATAATCCCCTACAGTGTTTTGAGGGATTGTTTTTCCACATCCAGGTGATATTTGGATCCAGGTGGATATGCAGATGCAGTTATCATGGCAATTACCCAGGTGTACACTCAGCTACATGTACCATAATCATGGCACTGAAAATGTTTTCAAACCTTTTGCAGACTACGCAGAGTTCGTGTTTCTGGGACTGTTCCTGGCTGAGATGTTTCTGAAGATGTACGGTCTTGGCTTCCGCCTCTACTTCCACTCCTCCTTCAACTGCTTTGACTGTGGGGTAGGTGTGCTGTTTAGAAGTTTTTCGTGAGTCCATTGCTGAATCATTGTGCGCCTGTCAACAGAACGTCGTGACTCCGCTGTACAAGATGTTGCTTTTTTTTTCTTCTGCTTAGGCCTGACTGGGAGTACGAGTGGAGATTTATGTCATGTTATTCTTCTCATATCTTTTGTCCAGGTGATCATTGGCAGTATTTTCGAGGTGGTTTGGGGATTCTTTAGACCTGGAACATCCTTCGGGATCAGCGTGCTTAGAGCTTTGAGACTGTTACGAATCTTTAAAATAACCAGGTGTGTTTGTGAGAGTCAGCATAGCATCCAGTTCAAAAGTTTGTGCGCCCTTGTGTCAACATGGCAAAGAAATTGAATGTATATCGATAAAACGTTTCGTCTTTTAGGGGTTACAGAAGTTTTTTTTTTGTTGTTTTTTTTAAATAATCAAATATTCAATGTTAAGATATTAATAGTGAAAAAATTGTGAATATTTACAATCTCATATTCTCCTATAACTCTTTAAAAATGTGTCTAATGTTGTCTATTATTGTCTTGTTGCTGGATAGTCAGATCTGTTTTGGGTTTTTTTTAACATGCCACTACCACCCACTTCTTCAGACAACAATATATACATTGTTAGCAATATGTTAACTTACATTAGTACAGCATTTTAAAGGCACTACTAAGAGAGGGAAATAAATAGGAAGGAAAGAAAATAGGAATATGAAGTGAAAAAAAAGAAAGAAAGAAAATGTGAATAAAAAATTAAAAAGAGAGAAAAATACAAACAGGGAAGACCAATACAATGCGGGGGACATTTCTAAAAAGTGAAAAACTGAAAGTCATTAGCAACAATTGCAAGGTAGAGATGAGTCATTTCCTCATCTTGTTTCATTTCATTTTTAAATTTTGTAGAGGAGTTCTGCACTCAGGTGTATCAGAGATAGAATGAGACGCATGATGACTCATCTTTCTTCATGAATTATAGTGGTGCTTGATGGTTTCTATATATCTGCATAAATATGACCTAAAGCAGCATCAGATTTTCACACAAGTCCAAAGAGAACTGAATTAAACAAATGAGACAAAAATATTATACTTGGTCATTTATTTATTGAAGAAAATGATCTAATATTACATATCTGTGAGTGGCAAAAGTATGTGAACCTCTAGGATTAGCAGTTCATTTGAAGGTGAAATTAGGTGATTTCAATGAATGGGATGATGATCAGGTGTGAGTGAGTGTCCTGTTTTATTTAAAGAACAGGGATCTATGAGAGTCCGAGCTTCACAACACATGTTTATGGAAGTGTATGAACAAAGGAGATTTCATAAAAAAGAGTTGAGGCTGGAAAAGGTTTAAAAAAAAAAAAAAAAAAAAAAAAAAAAAGCACCTCTAAAGAGTTTGGACTCTTGGTGGTTCATGAGTCCACCATCAGGAGAACACTGAAAAACAATGGTGAGCATGGCAGGGTTGTATGGAGAAAGCCACTGCTCTCCAAAATGAACACTGTGAAATATGGTGGTGTTGGTATCAGGGTTTGGGCTTGTTTCGCTGCATCTGGTCCAGAACGACTTCATCATTGATGGATCAATGAATTCTGAATTATACCAGCGACTTCTAAAGGAAAATGTCAGGACATCTGTCTGTGAACTGAATCTCAAAAGAAAGTGGATCATGCAGCAAGACAAGGACCCTAAACACACAAGCTGTTCTGGCAAACAATGGTTAAAGAAGAATAAAGTTAATGTTTTGGAATGGCCAAGTCAAAGTCCTGACCTTAATCCAATAGAAATGTTGTGGAAGGACCTGAAGCAAGCAGTTCATGTGAAGAAACCCACCAACATCCCAGAGTTGAAGCTGTTCTGTACTGAGGAACGGGCTAAAATTCCTCCACGCCGATGTGCAGGACTGATCAACAGTTACCAGAGACGTTTAGTTACAGTTATTGCTGCACAAGGGGGTCACACCAGATACTGAAAACAAAGGTTCACATACTTTTGCCAGTCACAGATATGTAATATTGGATAATTTTCCTCAATAAATAAATGACCAAGAATAATATTTTTGTCTCATTTGTTTAATTGGGTTTCCTTTATCTACTTTTAGGACTTGTGTGAAAATCTGATGACGTTTTAGGTCATATTTATGCAGATATATTTAAAAATAACTTTCCAGCACCACTGTATACGCCTCTAACCGTCAGCAATGTGTGCTTACTTTATGCTGCTTTAAACCAATCAGGTACTGGGCCTCTTTGAGAAACCTGGTCGTGTCTCTGATGAGCTCCATGAAGTCCATCATCAGCCTCCTCTTCCTGCTCTTCCTGTTCATTGTGGTTTTCGCTCTGCTCGGGATGCAGCTGTTTGGTGGCAGGTAAAATCCAGATGTTGAGTGTGAAGATATAGCCTGTGAAGGTATTTAATACATTAAATGCATAACCACCTCTGTTGTAAAACCGCCATCCACTTTAGCCTCCTCTTTGAATTCATTTTATTATGTAATATTGTGTAAGTGTGGACAAATGGAGGGTTCTTCATGTCCTACCAGCACTTTGTCACTGCATGTGCACTTGAATATTTATATTTCTGGAGTATGGAGTATTTGTATTTCATTTCAAACTTCACATTTGAAAAAAAAATCGCAATATTTAACAGTATTGCACATTTGTGCTATTGAATTCTCAATTCTGATTGGTCAGAAGGTGTTGATTAACGTTCTAAAAGACCAGCTCTAACAGTAGTTCCAGCTTAATTCAAATCACACATGTTTATATTAATATACTGTATACTGTTTCTATAGTAACACTTTTTTGCTTAACATTTAAGGAGGTCTCAGGCATCAGTACAGGACTGTAGAATTTGTGCTTTGTAGTTTCATGGTAACAAAACAAGCTGCATTTTTTTCATCTTATTAACTCTCGATGGCAAAACAGGGAACTACTGTTTATAGCTGCTATAACATAAGTTAGAAGAGGAACAAATTGTCTCATGGATGTTCCACAACATTAAATGTGACTGTAAATGGATCATGTAGAACGTTTTTTTTTTCATTAATTAAGTCTAAATTTACTCGTTAGCAAATTGTTTAATTAAATGTATAAATGAATGTGTATTGACTAAATAGTTACATGTAACTATAAACTGATTAATAAAAATGTATGACATTCCAATGTTTGACAAATTGCTGTGGTATAAGAGGAAAAAAATGCTGTTTTTGGAAAATCATCAATGCCAGGGTGATAAAAGTAACTCCGCTTTGTCTCTGGCTACATCACACGACCCAGTCATTGATCATTTTCCTATAAAAAGCACTCTTCTTTGTTTTAATCCTAACATAGGACATGTTCAGTAACGCGAAAAGACAATTCTGTACTCGTAAAACCCATAAGAGTCGATCCGGTCAATTCAGTTGCTTTTCTTTAGGTTTTCCCCACTGTGTAAATCTCTGAAGTCTTTTAATCAAAAAACATTGTTTATTATTAGGATTTGTGTTTGTTCTTCAGGTTCATCTTTAAAGATTACACTCCTGCCAACTTTGATACATTTCCAGCTGCTATCATGACGGTCTTTCAGGTCGGTGCCAAATCACAGCAACGAGCCGAGGCGGTTTCGTTATTTCATTACTATATCTGTCCGTTTACGTCTCATCGCTTTTAAATCAGACACCTTGTTCGCTTTAACCTGCAGATTCTGACAGGTGAAGACTGGAACGAGGTGATGTATAACGGGATCCGCTCTCAGGGAGGCGTACAGTATGGCATGTGGTCCTCCATCTACTTCATTGTGCTCACGCTGATTGGTAATTGTATCCTTCAGAAATGTCTCGATATGAAATCAGGTTCAATTTGTTCAACTGTGCCTGAAACAACAATTACAGAACAACAGAAAGGCACTTATTCTGATGTAAAATGGGTTAATTATACTTTCTATAAATAAAAAGATCCAATAATCCAGGTTCCACTTGGCTTGCATAACTATTCACCCCTTTTGAACATTTTCACTTGCTTCTGGAAGGCAATGGGCAGTGTTTTTTTTTTTTTAGAGAACAGCATCATGAAGACCAAGACCAAAATATCCCAAAGTTCAAACTACATATCCCAAAGTTCAAGCATCCAATAAATCCGTTATTTAAAAAAAGAATCTAAAGAATATGACATGACTATGATCTTCCTAGGCAAGGTCAAAAAGTCATGGATCGTATATAAGGTCAAAGAAGGAACCAAAAGGCTAAGACTAAGAGTCACTCTAAGCATGATGCTCACACCACCATGCTTCACTATGGGGAAAGGTTCTGACCTTTCACCTACTATAAAAAGGACCTGAGAAATAACTCATGTTGACCACGCATGTTGGTAAAGATTCAGTTCTATCGTATAGGAAAATAGGCTTTGCACTTTTTCTTCTTTTCTATCATTGAAACAAAACCAAGTTTAAAATGCAGAACAATAAGATATAGACAACAAAGGACTAATCTGTTGAATTCCCAACACAGGTACAGTCTTCATACATGTTACGGGCGTTTGACTTAGAAGTGGTTGAGAAAGGTCACAATAATCGGTTTGCATTTATGTAAGGTGTACGTAAATGTACAGTACACAGAACAACCATGCATACAGCTCTGAGATTTCACTAATCACATACTAATTGACCAGACGTCTTCCGGCAACATTACTTAATGTCTAGGAATCATATCTCGTCCCAGTAGTGCATAAAGATTACAGTATTCGTTGGTTTGAATGACGTACCACAATCCTTGACCACAATTTGACCAGACACACTGCTGAATGTCTTCTTGGCCATCGCTGTGGATAATCTTGCCAACGCACAGGAGCTTACAAAGGTAGAGAAGATCCTACAGATCCTGATATACATGCAAGAATAGTTCACCTGACACATAACACAACTTATCTTAATGCGTTAAAAGGATGAAGAGGAGGAAGAGGCATTTTTCAATCAGCGGTACAAGGGCCGGGAGTTTGGTCTCTCTGAGTAAGTGTTATCAGTCCTGTCAGTAAGTTTATGCCCCCTGTCTCCTGTATTTACTAGATATCGCATCAATTTGATGTACATTAACTGTACTTAGCTGGCAGGAATTAGCACGATAAGAGGAAGCAGTGTTATTCTAAACTTTCTTGTGATCAAACTGTTACGACCCACTACATATGGCCTAGCATCATTTATTAATGTGCCATCCGTCTGTCACTGTTGGAGTGAGTCTTATAGAATGTTCCTTGCTATATACTAATCATAAAGAGCAAAATAATGAAAGTCTAACACAGAATAGAGTGTGTTTGCTCAGCATCATTATGTTGTGAGGTGTTACCTAGATGGAAAATAGCAAACTTTGTTTAAACTTTTACTTGACTTAATAAGACTAGATATTCTGTCATGATACAGACCAGATTTTAAAGACGGGGCCACATCTTGCCCAAAACTGAAATGTACCACAAAATATTACATGTGGTGGCATTGGGGACATTTTTGGCCCAGAATTTTCCAATCATGTGAAAACTTTAAATGTGGCTGCTTACAGATAGACTACAATATATTTACCATTGCTATAACTGACACTGTAGCTAGAGTTGAGGCTGGAGCTTTCTGCTTAGCATTGTCTAGCATAGTTTACGCTAGTTTAATACTAGCTAGGTTAATGATCATTGGAAGATTATCAACAGTTTATAAGGTTATTCAATGTGCAAATCAAATGTTTTCTTGTGTCCAGAGTATTTCTTGTAGTGTCATAAACACTCTTTCACTGTGTGCTGGTTTGTAAGTCCTTCTTAATGCATTGACTCGACCGCCTCACTGTGACTGCTGCTTGTGAATTGTGATTTGCAACCCTCAACATTTATTCCTAGACATTAGGCATTTGTATAAGTCATAAAAATTGCCTTTTGGGATTATTTCAAAGAAGAAGGATGTTTCGTCATAATTTAAAGGATATATTCTTGCTTGTGCTTGTACACTAAATAGGTAGTAGGCTAATAAAGCGTTCCATAAAGGTTCTCTTAATAACGTTATTTTGAGCATTTCTTGAACCGTGAATTTCAGCATTAATAAACCTAAAATAAAGTAATTAATGCTTGTATTCATTGTTTATTTTATCTATGAGTAAGAAATGCCTAATAAAAGACCTGAGTTAAGTTCATTATGAACATGAACAACAGGAACGTGCTGTACTGTAATTTATGCTATTTTATGTGGACTTACCTTTAGACATTGATGATATGAACATCAAACGAATGAAAGCATATTTATTTAACATTTAAACCAACAGAAATTAACATGTGTCGACTTAATTGTGTAAGGAATAAATGCATGACATTGCATGTTGTTATAAAAAATAATTTTAGTAATTAAATAACGACATGATGCATTTTATCCATTTATAGTTAGACTCACTGTTGTGGAAGGTCTGCAAAACAAGTTAATTCTTCTTATCAGTTATTTCCTTAACAGTCTCTGTTTTTTTCTCTCTTTTGAACTTAACGAGACCCCCCCCCAAAAAAAAAAAAAAAAAAAAAATGCAGCTTTCATGTTACCAAGAAACCAGACATCCTCTGTCCTAACACCGGAGCACTGACACCGGAGACCCCTTGCTAAATATATGTTACCATGGTAATGGTCAATGTATTGGATTCAGCGGATTAATAAAAACCCCTGATTTCCCTTGCGGACAGAACTATTGTCAGAGCTGCTGTTGTGGAGAATTAACCAACGACTTCTGACCAAGCAATAACAAGAATTCAAAATCGCTGTGGTATAAAGTGGAATATAGCTGAACTTTGTGGTTTGTTAATAGTAACTAATGCAGTTATAATGTTATTTAAGGGTTAGATAAGTGTTAAATAAAAAAACCCTCTTTGAAGCAGATTAGAAGGAACTATATTCGAAGTTATGTACCTGGAAAGCTTGATTTCCTGAGCCAGGAATGATGCATGTTTGCCTGCTTGCACTCTCGCATGCTTGTTCCTTCTTTCCTCTCGATATTCAGTGAAGAGACCAGTATCACTTCATTGTCTGGTCGACTTAAACTGATGTCCAACATTCCAGTAATTTAAGTTAAAGCAAAAATGTCATGTCGAAAAATAAAATCTCACTGTCTTCATGATAAAATTGTTGTCCAATTTTAAAAACAAGGTTGACCTGCATCTTGGATGATGAAACCCGCAGAACAATTGGCCAGTGCTTCCAGTAGAAACCTTTGCCTGGTGCATTCAGCACAGCTTGAAGGACTTAATGCCAAAATATTATGATGCTACCATTGTATTGTCTTGTCAGTTTGTGGTTATGCAGTGACAAAGGCCAAACCGTCACTGACGCTAAAGCACTAGGAACAGCTTTTTCATTATCTTGAGAACTTAGCACAGTTGTTGCGAGATATATCAAGTTATTGCATAAGAAATGGCTCTAAGCCTGACTAGACAGCCATGTGTCCACCGCCTTAGCGACTCATGAAAGCTTTTCTCCAGGGGAAATTCAATTTTTATTTCTTGAAGTTTCTCAAGCTATGCAACCCACGGCATTTGGCAGAAAGTGTTGCTAGGTTCATCCATCCGAGAACTGAAGTTTTGTAAGAACCGGGAACAAGAACTATTGGCATTGAGAATGTGACACTGAAGTTTGGGCTTTTGAAAGCAGAAAATAGGAAGGGAACGTTGGAGAAAAAGCTATACAGTACAGTAAACATGCTCTGGAGTGCACTCTGTGTGAGAGAAAGTGCAGTGACATTTAGGCACCTTTGCTTCAACAGGGATCCTAATGGATTTTTGGCTTCTGGCTTGGATTAAGTCGTGCAGTCTGGCTGTATCATTGGGTATTTTGAGGATCTGAGCCTATCTAGAAGCCAAAATCCAATAGGACAACTTGTGGGGGGGGGGGATCTCACAAATGTTTGCACTCAACTGTAAATTGTGTAGACATCCAAAAAATAATGTCATGTACTGAGGTGGTACACCAACAGACCAGACTGATATCATGGTGTATGGCTGGTTTGCTCACAGGACGTGAGTATCTTGTTTTTTAGCACAAATTATGGCAAGTGTAGGTCTTACAGATCATTTTGTCAACGTTTTTAACATTAACAGTATAGAACGATTCTCTCTAGCCAATCAATTCAGCAAACTTTAGTGATCTTGACTTGGTCTTTGTCACTCTGATTGTTTTGTTTGTCTGCTGTACAAATACACTAATGGCTTATTTCCAACCAATCATTCATTTGGTCACATGGACAACAAAAGAATGCGTATAAATGTGAGTAGTGCTGTCTCTCTATACCCCTTTTTACCTGTTCCACCTCCATCCTCCACCTTCATCTTTTTGTCTCATTTACTCCACACACGTGCAACTTTAACACACTGTTTCTGTTTTGAACTTTTTGTCCTTTTCATTTACTAGCAGATTGTTTCTAGGGTTTTTCTTTGTTTTGGTTTTTTTGCTTTCTCCCCTCGAATGCTCTGTTTTCCAGCAACTCTCAATTTCTCCAACCCGAACCGATAACCATTATTTTATAAACTTCTAATTTCTCAGATTTGATCAAACACACACTCCCTGTGAATGCTAAGTGTGATTGTGCACATTTAAATAATTATTTTTGTGACTAAGTCCGTGTTTTGTGGAAGCAGACGGAGGAGAAGGCCATATCTCTACAGAAAACGAGCCATTCATAGAGGCAGGCCGAACCCCGCCGAGGCAGAGGAGGAGACAGCGGGGGCGAAAGCCAGTGAAGAGCAGCCTTCAAATGCCTTTGCCAACCGACGTGACAGACGGAACAAGATCAAAATGTCTGTGTGGGAGCAACGTGCCAACCAGCTGCGCAGACGGCGTCAGATGGCGAGTCGCGAGGTTCTGTTTGACAGCCCCACTGAGGACCCTATGGGCACGCCGATGAGTGGCCACCACCAGGCGCACACCATTGTCCCCTCTGCTGAAGCCAGTCCAGCACACCTCCCCGAGTCACCAATGTCAGTCATAATGCCTTTACCTGAACCACCCATGTCCATCTCGATCCCACTCCCTGAGCCACCTGAATCTGAGCCAGTGTCTTTAACGGGCTCTGGGTTGGAGGACAGATCCTCAGGCGCCATCCATCGCTCCAATACAGACAGGAGGCACCGGGTGGCACGAAAGTTCCGGGCTGCTGCAGCAGTAGGCGTTGTGCAGGGTGGCCGACACCGGAGACACAGGCATCGTGAGTCCAGGACAGAGATTAAAAACACAGACGAAGAACAGTTTCAGGAAGGAGGAGATGATGGAGAGGCTTCCCAGTCCAGACAGAGCTTTCTGATGGATGGGAGTGAGACAATTATGTCCCATCAACCTGACGAAGAACAGCAAAGGTACAATGCTGTCTGGTAGTCACCTTGGACATGGTGTAATGTCAAGCATAATGTCTAGACTCTGATTTCAGCACATTGATCTTTAGTAAGCAATTTATCCTGGTCAGGGTTTTGATGGATCCTGAGTCTACACATGACATGAGGTGGGAATACACCCTGGATGAGACACCATGCCCACACATATTTACACAATTTAGAGCAACTACTCCACAGCCAGTATGTACGTACAGTATTTGTGAGGTAGGAGGAAACTAGAGAATGCAGAGAAAACCCACACCGCCACAGGGATACCATTAGAAACTCTACACAGACAGTAACCCAAGCTCAAGAGCAATATTTTAGTATCATGTCAATGTCGATACATCTTGACTTTCACTCTTTTTATTTACTGTAGACTTTTGTCGAAAATTGTTGTCAAAATCCACAATCATCACATGCAAACCGTAGTCATTATCCAAAAGAGACAAGCAAAGGTCAAGCACTAGGAGAAACTAAGAAAACAAGGAGAAGGTAAATAAAACAAGGAGACAAGAGAAAACCAAGACCCCTCTTTAACAAGCAGAAACCCTGGACCTTGCTTATAAAGGTCTAGGTACCACAGTTACAATTTGTGTAAATGAACACTTATCAGTCCAGTTGTCTTTAAACTTTCTGTTTTTGTCAACTTTGTTAAAATAGTCCTTATCATCATTTTACTAATCAGATTAGAAAAGGTAATACAAATTTAAAGTCTGTGAAAGCTTTATCCTTTCTGAGGTGATATCTCTAGCCTTGTAACTAGTCTACAGTCTGATAACTAATCTACAGTCAGGTAAATGATCTACATAAATGTATGGGATTGGATAAATGGCAAGAGAAGGTCTACTACAGAAACTGAGCTGGTTCATGTTTACAAAACTAGAGTCACAAAACTATGGCCATTTTTTATGTGTTGATTTGTACACCAGTGGAGGCATGATGGATTAGTGGTTATCACCTCCGGGGCTGGGGTTTCAAATCCCACCTCTGTCCTGTGTGCTCGGAGTTGGCTTGTTCTCAGCATGCTTTGAGGGTTTCCTACAGGTACTCCGGTTTCCCTCCCTCATCCGTAGACAAGCACTGTAGGCTGTTTGGCATTTCCAAATTGTCCATAGTGTGTGAATGGGTGTGTGAATGTGTGTGCTATTGCGCCTTGCAATGGGCTGGCACCTCGTCCAGGGTGTCCCCCGATTTCCCTGGGATAGGCTCCAGGCTCCCCGCGACCCTGTGTATGGTAAGCAGTATGGAAAATGGATGGATGGATGGTTCACCAGTTGATGATCCCTGGTCTAGAAGATGAGGTGGGACTTCAAAACTGAGCATCAGAGATATCCAGTTTTATATCCAGAGATAGGAACTGTATCTGAGACCGAGAATAGGACTAGATCAGGACCTAAGATAGGGTCAGCACCAGGCCTTGAATTCAAAAAAGCAAACAGTAAACCCTGTTTAAACACATAGTCATGCATTTTACCTCAAATTATTTACCAATATAAGTTATGTATGAAAAAATTCACACACACTTGCACATCCATTTGTGTTCCGACGTCCTTTTCACACCCATGATTGGTCTTTTTTTTAGGGACAGTGTGTGTGAGGTTTCTGAGGTGGCTGAGGGCGAGTCTGGTCTCCAGTGCACTTGCACGGCTCTGGGTGAAGATGGAGAGGCCGAGTCCTGCCCACAGCACCGGGGAGAAAATACTCCAGAGCTTAATTACCTCTCAGGGGAAGCCGTCGATAACGAGAACAATGCCTGTTATTTAAATCGGGGGGAGTCGATGACGGAAGCGAGCATTATGCGAGAGATGTCTGCGCAGCCGCTTTTAGAGTTAACGCCAATGACTGGTAAAGTGACCGACTACATCATCTTTACAAACGTTATTATGCTGTTCATTTAGTGACATAAATTCATTTTTTGGTTCGAATGCTCATGGAAATAGCCACCGATCTATAATTCAACCAGTACACATTTAATAACATTGATATATTTATTCAATTCTATATCTATTTCCTGTATCTGTAACACTAAACCTAGCATAAACACTAACACTTCATTTGATATGCCTGGAGGATGGAGTAGCTCATTGTACATGACTCGAATCTACAATCTATTGTAGTCAGTTTTAAGGATGTGGAAGCTTCTCACTCGGAAAAGACCGATAGAGACGATGATGACGATGACGACACGGATGAAGATGCTCCAACAAAAGTCACCAAACCTGTGATACCGGATAGCATGTTCATTTTCAAAAGCAGAAACCCGTAAGCTGATTACAAAGTATTAAAAGTCATTTTGGAACCAAATTAACAAAAAAAAACTAAACGTAGAGTGAATCTTTTTCATCCAAACTGTAGGATCCGCAGAATTTGTCACTATGTAGTGACACTACGCTACTTCGAGATGACCATTCTTCTTGTGATCGTGGCTAGCAGCATCGCTCTGGCCGCAGAGGACCCCGTGTCCACCAACTCGGAGCGCAACCGGGTAAACAAAGTGAAAATTTTACATGAACCCTACCCTGTCTTGTAGGAACTCTAATTGCATAAACAACACACAAAATAATCACATGAACTTAAAGAATAATGATTCATATGTGAAATTTATGCACGTGGATTTTAGACGTTATGTTTCACACGTGATTTTAATTTTCCACATGATTTTTACATGATTTGTTTATTTTCACTTGGGAATTTTACAGTTCATTTATTTGATTTAATGATTTGTTTTCCCCCACAATTCATTTATTTTCACATGATTTTTAAAACAAATGATTAATTCATTTTCTTATGTGATTTTGACATCATTCATTTATTTTGAAATGATTCGCTTATTTTCACGTGTGATTTTATTTTTTCACGATTTATATATTTACAAACAATTTTTTAAAAAATTATTTCCACATTAATTTTTTTATTTGATTCATTCATTTTCACGTGCTTTTTTTATGATTGCCTTTTTTCACGTTTATTGATTTATTGAAAATTATGCCACAGCAGGCATTTGTCTGCGGGAAAACATTGTCCAGATGGTATCATTGCAGAAATTTTTTCTGAATTTTTTCTTCTTGCAGGTTCTCCGTTACTTTGATTACGTTTTCACGGGCGTGTTTACATTTGAAATGATCATAAAGGTACATCTGTTGTCCAATTTTACCACACGTCCTCCTTGCTAGTTGCCTCCTAATATCCTACTGAAAATATTTCATTTATTTGCTTTAATATTTTTTATATTTGTTAGATGATTGACCAGGGCCTCATTCTGCACGACGGCTCATATTTCCGAGACTTGTGGAACATCCTGGACTTCATCGTTGTGGTTGGAGCTCTCATCGCCTTTGCTCTTACGTGAGTGATTTCCCTGTAGCGAACTGCCTTTTCACATAGGGTTAGTTTAATCAAATTAACAATGAAAAGCAATTTATAACCACATTTTAGTACCTACATTTAACTCTTTCTTTGCTTCACAAGTTTAAGTGCCTTTCATAATATTTGTAATGTACAATCTTTCACTTTTGCGTGAATTTCAATTATTACAATAAACTAGCAACCACTCTTTCCAAGGTCAAGAGAAAGTAGTTATTGATGTTATAGAATATAAATCGGTGTTAAGATGACCAAATTGCTTTATGTGGTAGTGCAGTGTTTCTCTGTTTTTAATCTCGTTCTTGCTGTAAATGTTTTTTTCCTCTGTCATCCCTCCTTCTCTCTGTTTTCTCTGTGGACTGTGTCATTGTGGCTGCCAGGAATGTTATGGGGTAAAGCCACACACTTCTCATTCATATTGTTCAAACAGATGCATTATTTATGTCAGTAACGTTCATGTGTGTAGCCTTTGTGGAGTGTTTTGTCAGTTAAATGCTTTGGATAGGGTTCGGTGTTTATCAAAATTGTAAAGTGTACACTAAATTCAACTCGTTTATCTAATTTGAAAAGTTGAAAAGTAAATTGTGGTGTTATATTAGTGCACAAGATCTGAGCGTATGATGCACCATGTCTTTATGGCATCCCAAAAAAAAAAATTACGAATATAACATTGGATTCCATTTCAGCTCTTCGTGTCTGAATTTATTACTGTGTAATTATAAATATTAATGAGAAATAGAGTCGCAGTGTAATATAACACCAGTGTAACTGGGTCCACAAGTGAATTTGAACGGCAGTGTAGTGTAGTATGCCAATGATAATTTATAGAATACTATGTACTGTATTTCTGTTAAGTGTTTATACTCAGCATGGGTCTTTATTTGGACAAATCCAAGAATACCATAGTCAGTACCATAGTGTGGGTCAATACACAGCTAAGCAACATCAAATGAGGATAATCCAAAATCAATAATCATAATGTAGGCATGAGTCAGAAAATCAGAACAAATGTGCAATAGAAAATAAGGCTCAAAACTGCATGATGCAGTTGGCAAGACTTCGCAAGGATACAGAGACACAACAGGGAATAAATAAACATACTAATCAAGGACCTAACACGGAACAGGCGCACACATTTGGAGAACAAACCAATGACGTGACAGGGGCAGAGACCTGGAAAGCATAAACAATAGCACATGAAGAACACAGAACAAACACATGAGGAGTGTTCGGCATTCTGGAAAAACTGTCATTTTATTTATTTTTTGACATGGAAATGTCTTTAGGACAGAGGTATTTGTGCTTAGCTGCTTTTCAGTAACATGACAAGCTGCATTTTTATCTCATGAATGTCAAGAAAGGAAAAAAAAGAGATGCTGGTGAGGGGATTTGTTTATAGCTGCTAAAATGCAAGGTGGAGACGGATACAAGTGCAGTTAAAGCTTTTAATGACGAGAGGCAGGCAGACAAATCCAAATCGTAGGGCAAAAAAACTGTCACAAAACAGGCGAGGGGGTCAGGCGATCGGCAAACAGGCAAAACAGGGCTTAAATGAGAATCACAAACAAGAACAAGAACCGGATATAAAACCATAAAACGAGAAACAAAGGACAGAACAGCTCATAGAGTAATGGCGAAAGCTAGGGCTGTACAGCTAGGGTTCTAAAGCTAGGGCTGTACAGCTAGGGTTCTACAGCTAGGGCATTACAGCTAGAGTTCTACAGTTAGGGCTCTACAACAAGGGTTCTACAGTTAGGGCTCTACAGCTAGGGCTCTACAGCTAGGGTTCTACAGTTAGGGGTCTACAGCTAGGGCTCTACAGTTAGGGCTCTACAGCTAGGGTTCTACAGCTAGTACTCAACAGTTTGGGCTCTACAGCTAGGGCTCTACAGATAGGGTTCTACAGTTAGGGCTCTACAGCTAGGGCTCTACAGCTAGGGTTCTACAGTTAGGGCTCTACAGCTAGAGTTCTACAGTTAGGGCTCTACAGCTAGGGTTCTACAGTTAGGGCTCTACAGCTAGGGTTCTACAGCTAGGGCTCTACAGTTAGGGCTCTACAGCTAGGGTTCTACAGCTAGTACTCAACAATTTGGGCTTTACAGCTACGGCTCTACAGCTAGGGTTCTACAGTTAGGGCTCTACAGCTAGGGCTTTACAGCTAGGGTTCTACAGTTAGGGCTCTACAGCTAGGGCTCTACAGTTAGGGCTTTACAGCTATGGTTCTACAGCTAGGGCTCTACAGTTTGGGCTCTACAGCTAGGGTTCTTCAGTTAGGGCTCTACAGCAAGGGTTCTTCAGTTAGGGCTCTACAGCAAGGGTTCTTCAGTTAGGGTTCTACAGCTAGGGCTCCACAGCTAGGGTTCTTCAGTTAGGGCTCTACAGCTAGGGTTCTACAGTTAGGGTTCTACAGTTAGGGCTCTACAGCTAGAGTTCTACAATTAGGGCTATACAGCTAGGGTTTTACAGTTAGGACTCTAGAGGTAAGCTCTACAGCTAGGGCTCTACTGTTAGGGCATTACACCTAGGGTTCTACAGTTCGGGCGTTACACCTAGAGTTCTACAGTTAATCATAACAAAACACACGTGTCCCAAAGTAAACAAAGATTTCCAATCCGGAAGTGTGATGTTGAGCTGTTGAGCGTGCTACTCGCGCTCTCTGACAGCAAGTGATAACAGGAAGTAACCTGATTTGAGTACAGTCCACAACATTAAATGTAATGATAAATGTATATAAAAAAGTATGATGTTATTCAATAAAAAAAACCCTAAATAAACATGGAACAGAAAATAAGGCGCAGAACTGCACAATAGAATTGTCAAGACTTTGCAAGGATACGAAGACACAGCGGGGAATAAACAGACAAACGAATCAATGACTTAACACAGAACAGGCACACACATTTGGCGAACAAACCAATGACGTGACGGGGCGGAGACAGGAACAAAACCAACACAAATACACATGGCTGTACATAAACAAGTACATGGAGAACACATGGCAGCTCTACACATGGCAAATCTAAGCAGCGTTCACTCACTACTATGATGAATAGCAGTATAATTGAATTTAAATGTATTTATAGAGTAGGCACTCTATAAATACACTCTTTCATCAGTGGAGCAGGTGGGAGGGATATCAGTATTGGATCATAACCATTTCATACAGTTTTATGGTACTATGAATTTATAAGCGAAAGCAACTTTCATAGCTTAATTGTTTATTATTTAATTACTACACATACCCGTCTTGGAAAAGATGTGTCCAATATCGCATCTGTAAAAGACAAAAGATGAGAACTCTGGGTTATAACCCTATACAGTATACTTTTTTTGCTACAGTAGTTCTGAGTTTCACGTTCCAGTTGATTTGAAGTCCAACTAATGTGAGTTTTTTTCAATCGCAGAAACAACAAAGGCAGAGACATCAAGACTATTAAGTCTCTGCGGGTGCTGAGAGTTCTCCGGCCTCTCAAGACCATCAAAAGGCTCCCAAAGCTGAAGGTACCAAGATTAGTTTGATTAGAGTGTTTTCCACTGCGCATTTAAAACCGTCAACAGCATCATCGTTCCAGCTCTCAGTGACATCGACAAAAAGTGCTTGAATAATACTTTGTCTTATTGACCGCTTGGTTAACCGACTTATATTTGCAGAGACAAAACTGCTGAATAAAAGGTTAGTCGACCTCAAATATACAGTCTGAATTATTGGCGCCGTTTGAGAAAATAGATCAAATATTAGCTGTATACTTCCATGATTCAACATACAATGCATCCAAAGCGACTTCGAGCTTCTTCGACTTCGAGCTTTGATTGTCTCGCTCGTGTCCTTCTGTTCAGTAGAGCAAAGTCTGAACAACTAAGCTCTTCGATTTTACAACACAACCTAACAAATAGTCATCTTTTTTTTTTTAAAGAAAAATGTACATTTTATTGTGCTAAACTATGTAGCATCCCTATGAGTTAAGTTATATATCAAAATATGTTATTTGTATTATACTGTATATTCATTTTTATCAAGGATGCCAATAATTCTGGAGCTTCCTGGAAACATGTGATGTGTTGCATAATGTGTATGTGTATAATGTAATGTATATAATTTAATGTGTATAATGTTGCATGTCGTGTGATTACACAGTATGGTGACTGTATAATCTGTCGGCAATATGAAAAATGGGTTCCACTAGTCCTGTCCTCGAGTACCATCAGTTCCTATTGGTACAGAAACCTAAAATGGTCTCCACCTGTTCCAACCCATACAATATCTCGTCTAGGGAAAGAAAAAAATCAGTTTTTTTTATTCTGTTGCCAAGCTGTAGTACCTTGGCCCTTAAGGTTCGCTCTGCTGTGTATTTTTGGACTTAATTGTATTTTTGGACTTAACTTGAATTAAACAGATGATTGACTTGAGTTCTGAGGGGATTGTGTGTGTGTGTGTGTGTGTGTGTGTGTGTGTGTGGGTGTGTGTGTGTGTGCGTGCACGCAGGCCGTGTTCGACTGTGTGGTGACGTCCCTGAAGAACGTCTTCAACATCCTCATCGTCTACAAGCTCTTCATGTTCATCTTTGCCGTCATCGCAGTCCAGCTGTTTAAAGGAAAGTTCTTCTACTGTACAGACGGCTCTATGGGCACACAGAGAGAATGCCAGTGAGTACCATACACACACACACACACACACATATACACACATACACACACACAAGTGAGAACTTTCCACTGACATAATTAATAAAGAATGTAAATCTAACCCTAATTAAATTCTCCAGATAATCCAAAAGGTAACATTGGGTTCTTTCAGTTCCTTTAAATAAACGGTGCAGTTTTTGGAAGGGAGAAAAGAAAACTAGTTTTCCTCGTAACCATCAGCCAGATGTCCTACGATATACTTCCATGTGAAGCTAATAGTATCACACGTTAGCATGTAAACGTTGTAAGAAATCTTGCACAGAATCAAACGTCCTCCAAAATGCCTTTATTGGGTTTATTTACAACCTCCTGCAACAAAAAGGGTGCTTGATGCTTAAAGAAAAAGTAAATATCATGAAAACTATAACATGAGATTCATACCAAAGACTGAAAACTTCCTCAAATGGTATTTAAATCCAGGAAACGATCGGTCTTGCGGTCAAAAGATTCTACCACTTTTCGTCCATCTGCTCAGAAAATAAGAGAGACCCGTGTGACAGATGCGCTCATCCTACACACACACACTCTCTCTAGCTCTCTCTCTCTTTCTCTTCCCCTCTCTCTCTCTCAACAGTCGACCTCGTCACCATAATTTATAGACGTTTTGCCTGCTACCATCTGTATGAGATATAAATAAGCTTTGCATTTGCATAAAACTTTATCTAGCTTTTGGGGACTGAGTTAGCCTTAGTAAGGTATGTATTGCGTAACGAATAAAACATTATGGGGCGGTGTGAATGTGGCCCAAGGTACTGTTACAACCCGTACATTGGTTATTTTCCAATAACAGCACATCCTGAAATGTTTTCTTCATCTTCATCTTCATCTTCAGTCATGCTTTTCATCTCTAGTTCTCCATATACTGTATAGTTACTGTCTATATATAGTATTGTATAGATAACCATTTATAGTTACTTTTAATGTAGCGGAGCAGCCGTAAAACAAGTTAGATCCTGTTATCGCTTACGTTACAGCAGCTGTAAACTGAAGTTCCCTCACCAGCCTCTCATTTGAACTCTCTTTTTTTTTTAAGTTATAAGACAAAAACAAAAAAAAAGCGTGGACTGTCGTGTTACCGAGAAAGCACCAAACGTAAACGCCTTTCTGATTTCCTGCTTCAGAAAACGAAAAGTTAGACTGTTACAAAATGCTTCCACTGGAGACTCTTTCCCAAAATGTGAAATAAACATCTCTTCACAGAAAATGAGAGTCTATCAACGACTATAAACGTTTTCGGTTTGTTTACGAGGCGCATCAGCCTTTCAAGTTGTTACCATAGAAACAATATAAATGTTGCAGCCGGAACTACTTTTAAGCTGCTGTTACAGAAAATGAATCAACCCCTTCTGACCAATCAGAACGAAGAATTCAACAGCACTGTGGTATACTGTAAATCAGTTCATGACATTTTACATATATATATTTTTTTGTTTTGTTTTGTTTTGTTTTGGGTTTTTTTTTGCATATATGTGCATACAAACATGTATATGTACCTTCATGCAAGACTTGATATTAGAATAAATTATAAACAATAATACATTCATAAACTGGGGTGTAACTGTTATGCCATTATGGCCCTGTGTGTGTGTGTGTGTGTGTGTGTATTCAGAGGCTACTACATCGATTACGGGAGGGACAGGAAGGAGGTGAAGAAGCGGGAGTGGAAGAGACACGAGTTCCACTATGATAACGTGATGTGGGCGTTGCTTACGCTCTTCACCGTGTCCACAGGAGAAGGCTGGCCGCAGTACGTACACACTCACTCCGCCCACCAGCTCTAGCTCACGCTCATCTCCTCTCCACAGTACAAAATCAGTTTTAGAGCAGAGGAAAGCAACATTCTGGGCATTCTGCCATTGTGCTCTCATCATCCTGAACCATCAAGATGTTTGGAGTTGATGATTTTTTTTTTCTTTTTCTTTTTGCATATCCAGGGAATAAGATGAATAATCTGCTTTCACGATTAATAAAAAAATAAATAAATAAAAAGTAAAATATTGTGGGTGACAGTTTACTTAGTGTTCATTAGGCGGTCATAACTCCTGCATAAGTCTTCATGATAATTGGCATAAACATGCGTAAGTATTTATAGATACTTTATTCCAAGACTACACCGAGACACTTCATGACAACAGCTTACTCGAGTGGTGTATGCATATACTGTATATTATTTGTCACTTGTTGGAATGAGTCTGTGAATGTTTGTGTAGATTTATGTCATTTGTCATGGAGGTGTTATGTAGCCTTTTGAATGCTGCTACGTTTAGGTAAAGTGTTACCTCATTTTGGGCCCGGTTTAGTGTCGGTCTAAATACTACATCAGTATTGATTGACATGTTGGAAAGTTATGCGTATTCAGAGTTGGGTTACGCACAAGTCGATTTACTGGCCTCTCAAGATAAGCTATGTTTCTATGCTATGCTATGAAAAAAGCATTACACTAAAGACTTTACACTAAAGCGATAATACAATTAATGAATGAATAGTATCATATTTATGTATTAAATAGAGATGCACCGATGTATGGGCCGATAAAGGCTATTTTCCCCGCTATGGGCCATCGGCCGATAGTTTAAAAACATCCGATAAACCAGGGCAGATTATATCCTGTCAATCAAAAGAGGTGGAAAACACATGGATTTGGTGCTGTGTGTAAAGAGGATGTCTCTTGTGTGGAATGACGATAAAACTGCAGTGTGTAATCTCTGTAATCTCTGCATTGATAAAATTTTACACCGGACGCTACAGCAGTGAAGCGGGAGTTTCGGTGTCGAGTCTAATTATTTATTTATTTTATTTATTTATTTTTGCCGAGCCTCTATCGCTGAATTAAAGCGCCAGTACACCATTGAAAGATTTAAATGAAGATGAGTTGACAAAAAAGTATATAGTGCACAGAAAAATAAATTTGTAGAGTAGTATATTTCATATCCAGTTAATGTTAATATATAAAAAAGTTGATATTATATATTACCAGTTTGATGAAGTAGATATGCTTGTGTTTGTAGTGAGTGAATGTGAGACTAACAGGAGGATTTTTACAATTCAATGTTAATATGAATTAATAACATTCAATGAATCAAGTTAATAATCTTACTTTAATCTTCAGAATTTAGTTCATGTGTTCATGTTAATTAGAGTAACGTGTTTTCTGTTTATGAGACCACTTACTGTGAAACAACTTGTTGAAATGGAGAGAATAAAGGTTTTATTTGCATTTCTTTCAGAATTGTGGAATTAATTATTATTAATTTAAAAGAAGGCAGAAAAGGCAGAACTGTCGGTATCGGTTATCGGTATCGGCCGATATCACTCTGAATAATCGGTTATCGGTATCGGCCGATATCACTCTGAATAATCGGTTATCGGTATCAGAGGAGAAATTTAGTATTGGTGCATCTCTATTATTAAATATTGGCCATAAATGGCATCTGAGTGTATTTTCAGCCCAAGACGTACATTTCAGCATGACATATTATCTCATGTAACTGAGACATTCTGCTTTTTACTCAAACTTCACCCCACTTAGTGACTCTCACGCACCTTTGGAATAGCGCTGTATGTATAAATAGAGTTGCTGTATGTCTGCGGACTGAACACCAATTTGCCTCATTTTGGTGTTAAATCCTCACTGCGCATGTTTAGCACAAATCTGAATATAGCCCTTTTTGTTAGGAGGTTTTCTTCGCCAGCAGAGATGTGAAGTGCATTTTCTCCTGGTTAATTAGCATAAATTTGCTCCAGTTTCTTTTCAACTAATTAACACCGTATGTTCTGTTCAGGGCGAAAATCATTTTCTTGCTTTAGTTTTTCTTCTAAACATGAACATTTTTATTCCTAAATACAGTTTATATTAAAAAGGTCATAATTATGTAATTATAGGTGTGTTAGTGAGCATGCACTGGGAACGTAGGTGCTCATCTCAGTCACATCATGAACTGTTTGTGAGGATGTTTGTGTGCTGCTTCAGGGTTCTCCAGCACTCAGTAGACGTGACCGAGGAAGATCATGGCCCAAGCCGAGGCAACCGCATGGAGATGTCCATCTTCTATGTCGTGTACTTTGTTGTCTTCCCGTTCTTCTTCGTCAACATCTTCGTCGCCCTGATCATCATCACGTTCCAGGAGCAAGGGGACAAACTGATGGAGGAGTGTAGCCTGGAGAAAAACGAGGTGCGCGTTCATTTGAATCCAGAGAGCCAGAGAGACATGGCATAGATCAGACGCTCCTGCGGTGTTTAACTCGAATCCTAATCCTAACGCACTCTGGCCCTCTGATTAATGAGTGTGTTGTATGACTAATTGTGTATTTGACTAATTGTTCTTCAGCAAAGATCAGATCTCAAAGAGACTCGTTCAAAACGTATGAATGTAAATTAACAGTGTGTAGATGGGAGTTAGATTAAACAGGTAAATGTGGAAAAAAAACCTTTTCATAGTTTTAAATGCTGATACATGGCATGATTGTGCTAAGTGGGCGGAGCTTACACCCTACTCCGAGTTGCTAAGTTTCAGATAATGCGATTGGACATGAGCAGACACAAATACTGAAACATTTTTTGTTGAGTTTTAACATTTTTTTTTTAAATTAGTACTACACTGTAAGAGAAGACTGACCAAAATTGTTATTTCTACCTCTAGTGTTCCTCCTTAAGTTGAATAAAAATATGATATATTTGGGCCCTTGGGCAAGAACCACAACTCTCAACCATTCCATTTTGTCATTTAAATTGTATTTTGTTGTAATTGAAATTGCTTTGAATAAAAATCACATGTCAAATGAATATATGTAGCAAAGAAATGCTGCACTAAAATAATTGTATTTGTTCACTGAATGTTTCAGAGAGCCTGCATAGACTTTGCTATCAGTGCAAAGCCTTTTACGCGTTACATGCCCCAAAACCGGCAGACGCTCCAGTACCGACTGTGGCACTTTGTCGTCTCTCCCTCATTTGAGTACACAGTCCTGGTCATGATCGCGCTCAACACTGTGGTCCTCATGATGAAGGTAACTACATTTCTATTCCTGTAAAAGCCACAGTATCGGGTGGTCTTTAGTTGGAAATTAAGCTGATTGCTAATTGGCATATCTTAAAATCGGCATTGTACGGGACAAAAACTCATACAGTGTTCAAGATCTTTCTTTTTCAATATGCTGTTTCTATAGCCATCAATATTTTAACTGTATTTGTGCCAGAAATAGGCACAACTGTGGAGAATTAAATTCACAACTCACATCCATAATCCACGGGGAAAGTTTTGTGAATTCAGACTCATGTTGCGCTGGTGCTTCGGTTCATGTTCTAATTAAAATGACCTGTGTGCAGTTCACACCTACGAGTATATGAGTATGTGCTTTCTCAGCTCAGTTCAGGTCTATAAAATGTCTTATGTTGCTTTCCCAACGTTCCCTAATTCCTGGATGAGAATTTTTTAATACAAATATTTTAGGAAGTTGCCGTAAAGCCTGTAAAAAAAGGGCACACAAAAAAACCCACAACTGATAAAACATCTCACTTTAATGATAATTGGGGGAATGGTGGCTTAGTGGTTAGCATGTTTGCCTTGCACCCCGGGGTGCACAAACTTTGCATGTTCTCCCCGTGCTTCGGAGGTTTCCTCTGGGTACTCCGGTTTCCTCCCCCAGACCAAAGATATGCGCTATAGGCTGATTGGCATTTCCAAACTGTGTGAATGGGTGTGTGATTAGATCATTGGGTTGGCACTTTTTGCCCCAAGTTCACTGGGATAGGATCCAGGCTCCCCACGACCCTGTTTAGGATAAGCAGGATGGATGAATGGATGGATAATAATACATTTTGTATGAATGGTAATGTAGGGCAGTGGTGACTAAGTGGTTAAGGATCTGACCTACCTGAAGGTCATGAGTTCAAGCCCTAGTACAACCGAACTGTCACTGTTGTGGCCTTCACCCTCTCTGCTTCCTAACAAGCTAAGATATAACATAATAATAATAATAATAAGAGGCAGAAGTAAAAGAAGAGGAAGAAGAAGAAGAATTTTACTGTACTTCTATATGTAACAATAATGGTTTCCTTTTTTCAAAGACTGATATGAACATCTATAGCAGCCTTATACACAAATTTGATATCAACTCCTCACTATATTCAAAGAGGCAACAGAACAATAGTTATTACCCCTTTGGTGTTATTTGGGGACAGTATATCAGCAAGAGTGACCTATTTATAGCAACACAGCTGATGTTTGACTAATTTGGCAGTAAATAATACTCTGTAGTAACTCTGTAACTGTATTTGATGTGTGTTGCTGCAGTATCACTCGGCTCCGGCTGCCTATGACATGGTACTGAAGCACCTGAACACAGCCTTCACTGTGCTCTTCTCCATGGAGTGCATCCTCAAAATCATGGCCTTTGGCTTCATGGTGAGTTGATCAGAGATGGGGTTTAGGTCCTGATAACCTGATAATAATCAAAAGGGGCTATTTTGTAAGTTTTGTAGCCAGGGAACTACTACAGTGTAAATAAAAATGTAAAAATAATAATAATAATAATAAAAATACAGAACATTATTACACATTTCTGGAGGCACTACGGATTTTATTACAAAAGATTTTCCTTCATGGAACTTAAACTAATTATATTGCAGTAAAATAAAATTGAGTATCATTTAAGCAGCACTTTTTTCACCAAACAAGTGCCCTTGCCTTATAGTAAAGGATGTGTTTAGAGTTTGATGGAGCATTTGTTTCATCTTTTCCCTAATTTAATTGCCATTAAAGTGCATAAACTGAAAAAAAGGACCTTTTGGCAGTATGAAAATAGTCTTAGAGCCATGTTTATTTTAGTCATGTTACACGATAAAGAACGTTCATTTATCTTTTATCACAGAATTATTTCCGAGACACTTGGAACATCTTTGACTTCATCACTGTCCTCGGCAGCATCACCGAGATTGTTGTAGACTTGCAGGTAAAAATTAAAATCATTTTTAGTTTAAACGTTATGTTCGCTTACCTTTAAAGTTTCTTTCATTTCATTTTATTCGAACTAAAGCCTTGTCTGATCTAGCTGTTTCTCTGTTCTGTATTCCTTACTGTTGAATCCTCAATTCTGATTGGTCAGAAGGTGTTGATTCATTTTGAGTGACATTGTGACAAGACAAGAATGACAGGTTTATATTAATGGACTACTTCTAATACGGTATGGTTTCTATAGTAACAGTTCACACAGCTTATACGGTGGACAATGACGTTTTCTGTGAGCATTTTTGTAAGGAGTCTCCAGTGTCGGCTCGAAGTAACGGTAAAAGCTTTTCCGAAAGTTTTCAGGACATTTCTTTTTTTGTCTCGTTAACTTTCAAGATAGAGAATAATGTAAATGATAGCAAGTATGTAAGTGGACTTGTTTCTCAGACATTAAACATAATTTTAATTGGATAAAAAGCGATTGTTGAGTCTTGATTATTTTCCTATAACAGCAAGTCGTGTTTTATTCCTTAGCTAGACTGAAGAAATCTGCATTAAAGAGAATTATCTATAAACAATAATGGATTTACGTTGAATGATAATCTAATTACATTTACGGTGCATCTTTTTTCCGGTGTCATGAATCAGACTCTAATCAAAAAAGACCAAAAAATACAAATAAAAAAAAGCAATAATGCCTTATAATGAAGCTTACTGCATTTGAGAATTAGTAACCAAGTCACCCAGCAGTATAGCAGGTCTTCATTAAATTCCCTCTTCTTTCTGTTGCAGTCGGTCAACACTTTTAATATGAGTTTTCTGAAGCTGTTTCGTGCAGCCAGGCTCATTAAGCTCCTGAGGCAGGGCTACACCATCCGAATCCTCCTCTGGACCTTCGTCCAGTCCTTTAAGGTAAGTTCCTTAACGTTAAAATTGTGACACAAATCTTGTGCTGTTTGTTTTCTAGATATGAAAACTTATTTTAAACAGGTTAATGCAGAGGTGTCCAATCTTATCCAATCAAAGGGCCGGTGCGGGTGCAGGTTTTCATTCCAATCAAGCAGGAACCACACCTGATTCCATTTGTTTGTTTAATCAGTTGATCTTGGCTTTCAGTAGACTCACGTGTGGTTTCTGTTTGGTTAGAATGAAAACTTGCACCTTCACCGGCCCTTTCCGGATAGGATTGGACAGCCATGGGTTAATGAGTGCATGTGTAGGTATGAATTAGTAAGAATTAAGAGAAATAACAGGTTGAACTCGGAGCGTTTCTGATTTCAGGCACTGCCGTACGTGTGTCTGCTCATTGCTATGCTCTTCTTCATCTACGCCATCATTGGGATGCAGGTAATCCAGACGTTGAACACCGTATACTGTACAATAACAGGTTCAGGTTCAGTTTAAGGATTAAAAAGAAGAATATAATCAAGCATGGCCCGCTAAAGATAAAAACCAACATTCTGTCACAAGCATATGTTACATATCGATGTAACTTTCAAACTTTCACTCGAATGCTTTGTATGTTCAGTTGTGCACCAATGTAATTGAATCACAAACCATCACAGAAATGTTTTTTTTCTGGTTTTGCACTACAAATACCATTACAAACAGTCCGCTGTTAACCAGTAAAATCATTACCAAATGGTTTCCATTACATAGTAGGACATATGTCCTTAATGGTATCCACTAGACATAACATGCCACTGATAGAAGGCAACAAATTACCAGTAGTGAACCACAGGAAGCACTACAGTTTCCATTAAAACCAATACAATTCCCATTATAACCATTTAAACTGTTACAAATTTAATGGGGGTTTCTATTGGTGTTTTTTTTTTTTTTTTTCAGCAGGGCACGCCCACCTCTACCACTAAGCTAGTTCAATAAGCTTGATAAGTAACAAACAATTTTAACTCTTTTTTAATATATATGTATATAGAGTGTAGCCCACATCATGTGTAAATGTTGTGCTTTTCATGACTTAATGATTAGCAGGTTAATGAAATAAGCCTCCTCTTTTCCGCAAACACAGTCAGGCTTGCAAGTCACGTGATAACACGGTACAGTAACAAGGGTATTTAAAAAAAACAAACAAACAACAAAAAAAAAACAGAACGTCATTGTAGTCTCTGTAGCCTGAAGAATACTCCACCCCCACAATATTTAATCTTTAGGAGTATTCTTGGAATGTCGAGTCCTTGTTAACACTTTATTTGAAAGGTTCCTTCTTTTTATAATTGTTTTAAGCCAATGCTGGAGGATTCATGGAAGCCATGAGATGACATTAGAGTTTCAATGTAGTGTGGAGTAGATCCATTAGTATTGTTGGTGTATTTATGAAATTTTTTTAATACTTATCTTGAAAGTTATACACTCCACTTGACTCCACTTATACACTTGAGACGACTTTGCCTATTCCTTCAGCTGACACCTGGGCTTCTTAAATAAAGGAAGCTGTACTGAAATGATGCTGTAAAATCATTTGGATTGCAAATGAATCAAAACACATCTAATGTCATGCTTCTGTATGAAGCAAACACAGTAAATACAGGTTCCAAAAAACGTACGATTTCCAGAAGATCTCAAAACATAACTGTGCTGTTGGTTAGGACAAAATAATAAGTTATGAATGAATAATTATAGATGGAACAGTCTCAAACTAATTAAAAATTGAGAGCTCCTCTCTCACTCTTTTAACCATTCATTACATGAAATGTCACCTCACAAGTTCTGACATAAGCCGTACATTAATTCTTGATCATTACTTTATTAAAGATTCACAGCAATGCTAATGAATGTTTTATGAAGGCTCGTTGCAGGTATCTTTCAAATAAAGTGTTATCAAAAACTTTTTTGACCTTTTTGGTTTTGGATTTTTGGTGTATGAGCTGTGTATTACACCTCGTCCTGTGTGTCGCTGTAGGTGTTTGGAAATATTAAGCTGAATGATGAGAGCCATATAAACCAGCACAACAACTTCAAGACGTTTTTTGGCGCTTTAATGCTGCTGTTCAGGTGAGTTTAGTGGATCAGCAATAGCCTAAATTGTAATAGATAAAAGTTCTATAAACATAAAGATTATCTGGGTGAACAAAGTGAAGATGTTTTTGCACACTTACTGGATTTTTAAATTTATTTAATTTATTATTATTTTTTTTTATTTGTAAAGTAAGACTTAAGTAGCTATAACTCTGTGGAAGGTGATATATAACTATAATAAGGGGCCGAGCACCGAAAATACATAAGCACCCTGTTGTTATTCTACCTTTTCTTCTTCTTCTTCTTCTGGCTAGTGTGTCTATGGCAGCTCATAGAACCGCCGTTAAAAAGTTGTGAAATTTGGCACACTGATTGGGGAGGGTCTATGGAACATTCTAACCAAATTTGGGCCAAGTGCTGCCAATGCTGTAGCGCCCCCGTCGGGTCAAATTTGGGACTAATTTGAAAGTATGCTTATGGTCATATCTGTTGAACCATGTGTCCAATTTAAAAGCCGATCCTGGATCCCCTGGGTCGAGACGCACCCTATGACATCAATTTCCGCCTAATTAGATTTTCCACCATCAATTTTTTTTTTTTTTACCAAAACTGTTTTTTTGCTACTCCTACAAATTTTTGTCCAATTATTACCGAATTTGCCATACAACATCCTCAGACCAACTTGGACAAAAGTTATAAAAAAAAAATGTTGATATTCCAAACGGTTCGCCATAATGTATAATTATGGTGTTTTATAATTCTATGAATTAGCAAATGAGAGAAAATGTGCTTTGTCAGCTCAGTTCAGTATTAAATATCTAATGTTTCCTTCCTCATGTTTCCTACTGGAATTCTCAATGAAATCTATAGAATTTTTTATACAATTATTTTATATAATTATGGAGGGTTTTTTCCTGTGAATTTCATCATTGAATTAGGAAACATGAAAAAAAAAAAAAAAAAAAAACATTTATATCTCTGATATTGTAAAACATAACCAAGAAAGAACATTTGAACCATTTTTAGACATGGTCCTAACTAAGTAAGAAGTCCCTTTGAACTGATTAGATTATATGTAATTGAAGGTTTGTGGTCACGTGTTCAGAATGGTGTATTGATTATAGAGAGACACGTGTGTGTTCTTTGCAGGAGTGCAACAGGAGAGTCGTGGCAGGAGATCATGTTGTCGTGTTTGGCTAGTCAGGAGTGTGAACCCGACCCCTCCATCGCTCCACCCTTCATCTCTCCAGATCACGAAGGCGGCTGTGGCACTGACTTCGCCTATTTCTACTTTGTCTCCTTCATCTTCTTCAGTTCCTTCCTGGTATGACTGGAGTATTTATACAATGTTCAGTATTTATAGAATATTCTTTAAAAATTAGCTATCTTATTGATCCATAATGATTGATAATGAAGCTGCAAAGCTCAGACTTTCGATAATAAATCTCCTTTTCATTTTTTATGATGAAAGAAGCATGGATGGGACAGATAATAATAATGTAAACGTCATATACATATATGAAAGCATATACACAAGATTTGTTCTTCTTCTTCCCTTGCCTTTGCCATGTGGCTTCATTTCTTCATTGTGTAAGAGTCATAACAAGAATCTGTTATTTTTTTTGCACCATCACTGAACTCATGACTCACGATAAATAGACTCATGTTAAATAACCTGGTGTGCATCACTCAGCAACATATGTACAGCTAATACCATCACAATGATGATTATGATTTAAAAACAATCCAAACTGCAGGGAAAAGACAAGACGAAATCAACGTTCATAAAATTGCTGTAGACACTCAAATGTATAATATATTAAAGGCAACTTCACCTTTATAAAAATGTGTTTTATTTTATCATTAAATACTTATTTTGAAGAAGAAGAATTTATTCAACTGGTTAACGTGTAAAAATTGTTCTTGCAGTGGTTTTCAATGAAAAGTCTGAGTACTGAATATGAAATAGGCAAGTGTTACTGATTCACAAACTATAACAGCCAATCAGGTTCAAATGCAAAATGCACAACAATAAAGAACCATTTTTTATTGCTTAAAAACTTTTTTTTAGTTATGTGATGGCCAAATTATTCATAAGTTAAGGATACAAACAGAAACAAAAAGATACATGAAGTTTTCATTCTTAGGGGTTTAATGCTGTTCTACAATGACAATTTGCATGATCAAATTCTTTTCCTTTCCTCAGATGCTAAATCTTTTTGTAGCTGTGATCATGGATAATTTTGAGTATCTGACACGGGATTCCTCCATCTTGGGCCCACACCATCTGGACGAGTTTGTTCGGATCTGGGGAGAGTTTGATCGAGCAGCATGGTGAGTCATTGAAAAGTGAATGAAAATTAGACGTGCACTCATTTGAATTAAAGGAAGAGAGGGCTCTTAACTACTGTGTGACTGATGAGTATAATTAGGAGTGATTTGGCAACTGGAGTAGGACATATGCTAGTTGGCGGGGGGGGGTTATGAGTCCCAGCGTTCAAATATCCACTTTTAATTTGAGGGTGGTCCAAACACAAAGAAAGCATCGCAAAACCAAACTAACAGCACTGCAAAATTGAACCATGTTGTTATAAAACACTAGGCGCAATTATAAATCATTTTTACACTCAATAATCTAAAGAGTCCCCAATTTGTAGAACATTTATCCAGCTAAAATGGCTGCTGAAGAAGAAAACTTATCTGTAATTAGCTCTATTAGCTAACTAAAAAACAGGGCCATGGGCTAATTACCAACTTCTGGCACATTTAAATAAATAAATGTGTTTACATCAGCTGGCTAATGCAGATTTCAAATTTGTTAGCATAGAGTACATGCTAGCCTGTAGTAGAGTACTGGTGAAATGCATCTAGCTAGGCATTAAAAAATATATATATACAGCTAGATTTTAAGTCATCCTTTTCTTTAAAAAATATCCAGTCTTGTTTTCCCTTTTTCTCTTTGTCTGCCTCTCTTTTGCCCTTTTATGCTTTCATGTTCAATATATGCCAACTGCATTTAAAGGGAATCATAGGGAAAAGAAAACAACTAGCAAAACTACAGCTCATCAGACATATTCATGGACTTTTATTTATTTCAGTTATCAGTCATGTTTAAAATCATGCAGATACAGGTCAAAAGCTTCAGTTAATGTTCAGATCAAACACCAGAATGGGGGAAATCATATCAGTGATCCCAGTGATTTGACAGTGGCATGGTTGTTGCTGCAAGGTAGGTGGGCTGAAACTACTGATCTGGGATTTTCACACACAACAGTCTAAACAGAATGGTGGGGCGTGGGGGGGGACATCTGATGAGCGGCAGAAGCGCCTTGTTGATGAGAGAGATCAGAGGAGAATGGCCAATCTGGTTCGAGCTGCCAGGAAGGCTACAGTAAACTCAAATAATCACTCTTAACAACTGTGGTGAGCTGAAAAGCATCCTAGAATGCACAAAACATGTCGAACCTTGAGTTGGATGGGCTACAAGAGTAGAAGACCACACCAGCTTCCAATCCTGTCAGCCAGGGACAGGACTCTCATGCTACAGTGGCCACAGACCCACTTCTTGTTCTTTTCGTGTCGATGTTCCACTTCATAGTGGAACCATCGTGGTGGAAGGATTAGCCGCTCAGCAGTATGATACTGAACGTTGCCCAGGGTGCGCCAAGGGAGGCTCCTTCCATGCACACACCCATTCATACACTACGGACACTTTAGACATGCCAATCCATCTACCATGCATGTCTTTGGAATGGGGGAGGATACCGGAGTACCTGAAGGAAACCCCCACGGCACGGGCAGAACATTCAAACTCTGCACACACACAGGGCCACGGCGGGAATCGAACCCCCAACCCTGGAGGTGTGAGGCGAACGTGCTAACCACTAAACGAGCCAGTGTTTTTCCAATCTTCAACTGTCTGGGTTTGGTGTGTGGAAATCCCGTCTGAAATACTCAACCCACACTACATGGCACCAACAACCATGCCATGGTGAAATCCCATTTTCCCCTCATTCTGATGTTTGATGTGAACATTAACTGAAGCTCTTGACTATATCTGCATGATTTAATGCATTTCCTCTTTCTAAGGTATCATATCTTACAGTGCTAAGGTTCCAGCCCTGGTTGTATATTATTATACGCAGGGAAGTATTAGGGAAGTGGTAGCGAGCTCACATCCCAGCACTGCCAAGCCGCCACTGTTGGGCCCTTGAGCAAGGCCCTTAACCCTCAACTGCTCAGTTGTATAAATGAGATAATTAAGTCGCTCTGGATAAAAAAGATTAAGTCGATCTGCCAAATGTTTTTTTTTTTTAGCAAGGTTGGGATGCCAAATGTCATATATCAGGAAATGCAGTACCGGTTGTCATATTAAACTTTCACTTTAAATTTGCCTGTTATTTTTAAATGCACTTTTAACCTGTTCTCCCACTGAGTGAGATCACACACACACACACACACACACACACACACACACACACACACACACTGCAGTTGTGGGGAAATCCTTTTAAAAAAAGCCACGAACACTTAACGAGAACAGCGTGAGAAGGAAATGAAAAGATTTTGCCAGCAGTGGCACAGTTGGAACCCCAATTCTGCAGCTTTTTATAATCTCCGCTGCAATAGTTATACAAACTGTGAAGGACATGTAAGAAATATTATTATAAGGGATATGCAGTATTATAAGAAAGAAATGTGGTACAAAATTACAAAATAATGACTAAAAAAAATTAACTTTAGGAGCTTTCCATCAGTTATTCTTGAAACAATTAACAATCTATATCACTGTGACTTTTTCATCTCGGTGCCTCTCTCGTTTTTTGGTTTTTTTTAGTGGTCGTATTCATTACAATGCCATGTACGAGATGCTGACCCACATGTCGCCCCCTCTTGGCCTGGGGAAGAAGTGTCCGGCTAAAGTAGCCTATAAGGTGGGAGATGTTTGTACAATGTTTCTACATCATGCTGTGTTGTCTTACTTGCACTGTGAAGCTCTGAACTTGTGCTAGGACATTTGTTTTTGGGGTTTTTTTGGAAAGCAGCTAAACTGTTACTTGTTTAAAATAGTTTTGTCATGTGTGAACACACAGAGGCTGGTACTGATGAACATGCCTGTGGATGAAGACATGAGCGTCCACTTTACCTCCACACTGATGTCCCTGATCCGTACTGCCCTGGATGTCAAAATCGCCCGAGGTAATAGAGAGAGAGAGAGAGAGAGAGAGAGACAGAGAAGTGAGGAATCACTCAACGTGGTCGTTCTATACAACTGTTCAGACTGACAGTGGCAGGTTTAACAAATATGATCCGTGTGGTTTCACCTTTTTCCTCTGCTGGTGTACCTCAATAGCTGTATCTCAACGCTGATTGCGGAATAGTAGGAAATTT
>JANDJT010000206.1:24726492-24736721 GCA_024331685.1 Stegophilus panzeri | reverse complement strand
TTAAAAACTGTATTTTGTGTTTACTCAGGTTGCCTTTGTTTTATCTTAGATTTTGTTTTAATTTCTGAAACAGTTTAGTATGAGATCTGAAGAAATCAGGATGGGGAAAATAATTTTTCACAGCACTGTGTTTGTGTGTTTTTCTTTATATTATTTTTTTTTCATGTAATTGGGCTTTATTCGAGTAACATTCAAGAATTAATTCATCAACCGTTTTCTCCTGGTCAGGGTGACAGTGGATCCAGAGCCTATCCCAGTAACAGATGTTGAAATACACCCTGGATGGGACGTCAATCCATCTCAGGGCACCATACGCACTCTCGCACACTCATTCACACATAAGGACAGTTTAGTGTATCTATGTTTTTTGGGAGGAAACCAGGGAACCTATAGGAAACTAATGTGAACATGGGGGAAAACATGCAAAACTCCACAGAGACAGCAACCTGAGCTCAGGGTCGAACTGGCAACCCCGGAGCTGTGAGTGCCGCCCTCAGTTATTCTGCATTCATGTTGTGTGGTATTTTGCAAGTTCATGGAGGCCTTCACAAATGTGTGTCTCTTTTTGCTCTGTCAGAGAATGTAAAGCTCATAAAAGCTACTTTAACCCTACGTTTACAGTTGCAGGCCTGAGTGGCTACTGCTTCTGTTCTACTATAGTGTCCTTCAAACTTAACTCTACTGAACAACACCTTACTAATGAGGTCTAACTTGTAGCTGAACAGTCACGCTTCGAAATCTAGTGGAAAACCTTCCCAGAAGAGTGGAGGTTATTATAACAGCAAAGGGGGACTAAATCTGGAATGGGGATGTTCAAATGGAACATACCAGTGTGACGGGGAGGGGGCGAAAACTTTTGCACTCATCTTTATCTATCTCTATCTCTACATGCTTAGAGAGAGAGAGAGAGAGAGAGAGACAACAAACAGAGTGAAGTTCTCTCCACGTGCGCAAACAAGAGTGACGTCTACAACAACCCGTCCAATCAGAAGACGAGTTTCCGTGTGCGTCAGAGAACAACACGGTGACGTATCCGTGTTGTGTCCTAGCAGAGGAGGAAACGGGGAAGGCCGAAGACTTCATGTGTAAAACATCTGGCGAGAAATATTATTATTAGCGAAATATTTATTAGTATTATAAAGTAAATCGAATTTTGTTTAATTGCGTCATCGAACGGAAATGACGTGACTCCAGTTCGTGAAAACTTCAAGCTTTACCGTTCTGGCTAGTCTGTGCTAGCGTGCTAGCAATGAGCTGCTGTTTGTTTTGATAGCATTGTTTTATTGTCATCCAAAAATGAACGAGAAATCGTAAACAGTTCGCTGTATATATTATTATTATTATTATTTTGAAGTAGTATTTATCTAGTAAAGGAGTGTGTCAGCCGTGTGTGTGTGTGTGTGTGTGTGTGTGTGTGTGAGAGAGAGAGAGAGAGAGAGAGTGTGAAGAGTGTAGAGAAAGAGGAGCGCTGATTAGCTAGCTCTCAGACTAACAGTAGTGACTATGGGAAACTGTCTGAAATCCCCGACATCGGACGACATTTCGTTACTGCACGAGTCTCAGTCGGACCGAGCCAGCACCGGGGACGGAGCTGAGCCCGAGTTAGAGCCTCCTCCGCCTTATGAGGTCAGTTCATCACAGCCATCACAGCAGGTGCTGAGCCTGAGAGCCTTGTTGTGTTTCTCAGGTGCAGGCTGGTGTTCCTGCTCAGGGACTGAGAGATGAAGCACTGGGTTTATGTACAGAGCAGAGGGTTATATTTACATTTATACTCCCAGGTGTTCAGGGTTAGATGATGTGTTAGATTCTGTGCTGCAGGTGTTTAGATACAGACATGCACACTTTAGACAGCAATTACAGCTTTATAAAATCACACATGTTGCAGATTGACCCCAAATATCAAAAAGTGCCTGTTTTTCTTTCTTTCTTTTCTTCCTTCCTTCCTTCTGTCCTTCCTCGCGTTCTCACTTGCTTCCTACCTTGCTTTATTCCTTCCTTCCTCAATTGTCACTTGATTCCTTCCATCCTTCCTTCCTCACTTGATTCCTTCCTTCCTCACGTTGTCACCTGCTTCCTTCCTTTCTTTCTCACTTTGTCCCTTGATTCCTTCCTTGCTTCTTTCCTTCCTTCCTTCCTCACTTCCTTCCTCCCTTTGTCTCTTGATTCCTTCCTTGCTTCTTTCCTTCCTTCCTTCCTCACTTCCTTCCTCCCTTTGTCTCTTGATTCCTTCCTTCCTTAACTCTCAGGAAGGACTTGTTAATATCCTACACACGTTTTGTGTTATTACTATTTCAACACGTTGTTTTAAATGATCCAATAAATGTGTTTAAAAAAAGAAAAAAAAACTTCACACGAGTGACCGACACAACATGTGTTAAATTATTGTCCAATCACGTTGCGGACTGCGCTGCCGACGCCATCATCCGACTCTGATCTCGCCTCAAAGTGAACGATCGTGACAGCGGAGTCGGAGTCCTGAGGCGAGGAAACCAAGTGAACACAGGTAAGTTAGCGTTCATCACTATTTAGCGTTAACGCTGCTGAAAATGCCTGGCCGAGTTTGTGATGTTTAGGCAGGGACCTCTCGAAAATGTATGCACTGTAAAACAGTAACTCAGCGAGTGATTAACTTTAATATCATGTACTTCCTCAGTGTTGGCGTTACACTACTAGTGTCGTGTTTATGTTGGCTGTGAAATAAGGATTGAGGTTTTTCTGTAATTTTCTGGGTCTGTATCTTATCCCAGTTAGAATTAGTTAGCTGGATTCTGTCACTAGTCACAGTAGGGATGAGTGATGCTAACCTAAACACTCACCTGAGGTAATAACATTACTTTAGCATACAGCTCGCGGTAATGTAAGACATTCCCATTCCCTTTTTGAACGTTAACGATAACGTAACATTACAGCTATTCACCATGGTGTGTAATACAGGGAGTGGGTTAATGTTAACTACGTTTAGCATGTGTTTTGGACAAGGCAAGCTGAAGTAATTAGCATTAGGAGGATGGCTTAGAGCTGTGCTTTGTCATGTATTCGGTGAATGTTAATGCGGGGTAACAGGTGCAGTCAGTCAGTGGCTAACGGGACTTAGCTAGCTCAGTAATGTCAAGGTCAAAAGTTCTTCACAAGGTTAATGTGACGAGAAGAGAGGATGGGGTTACGGTAGGTTGTAATGTTTTCCTCGATCTCTGTAATGTTGGTTGACTTAATTACAGTAGGCTGTGCAAAAGAATTGGCGGTGAGGTGCTAAAGGCGGGAAAATAAATATTCGCGAGTCAGCTAGATTTTCCTGGTGAGTCTACAGCACCATTTTGTTCATTAGGATAGTCACATTTCCAAAATGACACAATTTGGGATTCTGTAACACAGTTAAAGCCAAAAGGAATTTGTCCGTATTTCGTAACTAATAACTAACCAACAGTCTTTTTGCTCTTTTACAGCTTTTCAGATGGAAGGAAGCGGGATTCCTGTGTTCCCAGATGGCAGAGAGATTTGTACGAAGATGCATCAACTCCAATTCTTATATCTGTCAAATGTTTAAATGATTTTAATAAACGTCACCTGAATTTCATGCTGTTGTTTGTTTATTTTGTGAGCATTTTAGTAGAATTTTAGCATATAAACGAATTGCATTTTATGATAATTGTAGGGGAAAACGTATAAAAACATCTGTTTTAAGAGTCTTCCTTCACTCACTCCTTCATTCACTCCTTCACTCCCTCCTTCATTCACTTCTTCACTCCCTCCTTCACTCCCTCCTTCACTCCCTCCTTCACTCACTCCTTCACTCCCTCCTTCATTCACTCACTCCTTCATTCACTCCTTCACGCCCTCCTTCACTCCCTCCTTCATTCACTCCTTCACTCCTTCAATCACTCCTTCACTCCTCACTCCCAACAGTGTCAGCTTGTCAATGCTGAGATTTGAGCTTGTAACCTTCCAGTCAGTAGCCCAATCAGTAGTGCTGTGCAATATGACGATATAATACCATTACTGTGAAAATGATATAACAATGTACTCTTCTGAGATATCACGGGTAACACAATATTTAACGCAATATATATTCCAAACTGACTGAAAGCAGCTGCTCTGAGTTTAGTTTTTTAAAGTTTGAAGCTTTAAAATGTTAAAATAATTTATCAAATATCATTGTTTTTGTCAAATGATTTTTTTGTAGGCACTAAATAGCAGTCATGCCCTCAGTTTTTGCCATTTAAAAAAAAAACAACAACAACTCTACAGTCACGCCACTTAAATATTGTGATACACATCATGTGTCATCAACATGTCTTCAAGTAGTGAGATATGATATGATATGATATGATATTTTAGCCCAAAGCCTTAACCACTAAACCTACATGTACACGACATTAGTCACTATATGGCTGAAAGTACGTGGACACCTGACCCTCAAAGCTATATGGTCTAAACCACGGGCATTAATTAATATGGAGTTTTATAGTCATATCTTTCCTGGTATAATAAGTTCCATTCTTCTGGGAAGGCTTTCTGCTAGATTTTGGAGCGTGGCTATCTCTAAATTCAGCTACAAGAGCGTTAGTGAGGTCAGGTTCTGATGTTGAGGTGAGGAGACTCCAGTTATAGTTCATCCCAAAGGTGTTCAGTGGGGTTGAGGTCAGGGCTCTTTGACTTCTTGTGCACAGGAGCATTGTCATGCTGGAACAGGTTCGAGCCTCTTAGTTCCTCTGAAGGGAAACTGTAATGCTGCAGCGTAAACAGACGTTCTAGACAGTTGTGTGCTTCCAGCTCTGTGGCAACAGTTTGGTGAAGAACCATATACGGGTTTGAGATAAACCGTCTTGTCTTATAACGCCTCTTTCTTTAAAGCAGCTGCGATGTCTGACGGTGACACTGCTGCCAAATCCTATTCACAACTTAATACCCACATACATGCTTTGTTGTGCAGGAGCAGGCCCGCATGCCCGTGTACCATCCCACACCCAGCCAGACATGTCTGGCCACCCAGCTGACCGAGGAGGAGCAGATCCGCATCGCTCAGCGCATCGGCCTCATTCAGCACCTGCCCAGAGGAGTGTTCGACGGAGGGAAGGATGGCTCAGAGAAGAAGATCCGCGAGTGAGTGCACTACAAGAGTCACGCAGGGGTCACCGGCATCTAAAAAAAAAAAATAATAACCAACAACAGCAAGATGCCCACTGGATAAATGTGGTTTCCGTTCTTCGGTTTTTATTCATAACTGCACATTAAAACCCTGAAGGGAAATGTTAGAACGCTGATAAAGAGAAGCGTCAATAAAGGGTGAAGGAAGCTGGCATGCTGCTTTCATATTAGAGATGGACGATGTGACAAACCATGTCATATCAGGATATTTCTATATATTATAACCCGGCCAGACTTTTATTTCAATTTAAGACTGACAAAAATATACGTTTTACCATTTAAAAGATCAGGAAAGTGTATTGTGACATCCACTCACTGTTGACTTTATTAGGCACACCTCCTCATTATCCAATCAGCTGGTGAAATTCATGAAATCATGCAGATACAGGTCAGGTCAAGAGCTTCAGTTCAAACAGGAGTGGTGGTGATACAGTCTCAATGATCTCAGTGGCATTGTTGGTGCCAGACGGGCTGGTTCGAGCATTTCAGAAACCACTGATCTCCTGGGATTTTTTTAAATTTTGTTTACACACAACAAAGTCTCTAAAGTTTCTACAGAAAGGGTGCGAAAAACAAACAAAAAAGTTCTGAGGAGAATAGCCGGACCGGTGACCGGTTCGACCTGACAGGTGACCACTAATCAAATAACCACGGTGAGCAGAAAAGCATCTCAAAAATGTCCGACTTTGAGGCGGATAGGTTACAACAGGAAAATATCACATCAGGTTTCACTCCTGTGAGTCAAGAACAGGAATCTGAGGCTACAGGTGAAGATTGGAAGAAAAAAAAACCCAAAACAAAAACGTCACCTGCTCTTGTCCAGTCTTGTTTAGGTGGTGTTTTTGGAAAATAATAAACTTTGTGTTGGCAACAGTAACTCTGCTGCACTGCTCCACCACTCCACCACGTCATTGATTTATTTTCCTACAGTAGCTGACCAACAAGTGTTTTTAAAGTTCGCCCATGACCGCCTGCGTTTAGAATAAAACCACCTAAGCATCTGCTTTAGGAAAGCACGTCCAAGCGTTCCAAGCCCGAGAAACATCTAGAAGTCAGTTTTGGAACGGAGACCAGACTCGGTAACGAATCACAGTTTCCTTTTCTTCTCTTTAGGTGTGTGATTTGTATGATGGACTTTGTATACGGCGACCCCATCAGGTTCCTGCCCTGCATGCACATCTACCACATGGACTGCATAGACGACTGGCTCATGCGCTCCTTCACCTGTCCTTCCTGCATGGAACCAGTCGACGCTGCGCTCCTCTCCACTTACGAGACCAACTGACCATCAGCTGCACGTCGCCATGCTCTCTGGAGAGACCTCCTCTTCGTCCTCGTCCTCCTCCTCGTCCTCCTCTCCAGTTCTCAACATCCAGCAAAGAGCGGCCGAAGGCCTCCGTCGTGTCCCCGGTCGCTCTGACTAGTTAAGGGGTTAGTATAGAGGCCAATCTTCGAAGATACCCAGCGCACACACTCACACACACGCTTATTTTTCTTTATCTCACTGCTCATGCACATTCTTTATCAGTTAGTCGCCATTTTTTCGGTATATATTTGCAGCAGAAATAGAAAAGATTGCCGAGGACTGAATATCTCTGGTCTTGCGTTAGAGCAGAAGTCTATATTCTCAAGCACTTATCGGCTTATTTTGAGCTTCAGTAATCGGAGACTTTTTTTTTTCCCTTCTTTTTTTTTTTTTTTTACGAACCTGAAATGGCTGTGCTGAAGAAATGTGACGCAGTTCTCCATTGCTTTGATTAAACGTGTAGAGTAGGTGTAGGCACAGGGGTGTACAACAATCTCCCAGAACGTGTGCGGATTATATCCCAAAAAGCTTCTTTGCGTCTGATTTAATGCTTATAAGAGGAAGGGCTCAGTAAAGCAAGATTTTATTACAATATGCATCACTTATATAACACGTGCCAATTCAACCATTCAGCGTACACATGAACAGTAGTTAAATGGTAAATGGCGCACTTATATAGAGCTTTTATCCAAAGCGCTTTACACTGTGTCTCTTTCACCCATTCACACTCACACACCAATGGTAGCAGAGCTGCCATGCAAGGCGCTAACTTACCATCGGGAGCAACTTGGGGTTCAGTGTCTTGCCCAAGGACACTTCGGCATGTGGAGTCATGTAGGCCGAGAATCGAACCGCCGACCCTACGATTAGTGGACAGTCCGCTCTACCACCTGAGACACAGCCGCCCCCTGGAAGTTATGTCAGTGCACTCGTTCTGATACGTTACCGTTTCTATAGAAACCTTGTATGACGGACGCTCCTTATGAAGGGATAGTGCGGCGGAAAAAAAGCATCCAGTGAGCAGCAGGTCTGTGAATGGAAACGCATTGTTGATGAGAACGACTAGACTGGTTCGAGCCGACAGGAAGGCTGTGCCAACTCGGACAACCACGGCGAGCATCTCAACATGTCAGTCATTTCCACTCATGTCAGCCAAGAACGGTTACAGTTTTGCAAGGAGTCTCCAGTGTCAGTAAGTTTCCCACCACTGGAAAGTCCTTACTACGCTTTGTGGTTTTCCAGTAGCATAAGAAGCTCTTCTTAACGTCTAGACAGAATAAACTGGATGCCAGTGATGAAATACATGTGGCGTAAGCGCCAAAAATGCGGATGTTCGACAGCATTAAACGTGTCTAGATGGATCAAAACGTAAACATAAAATGTAATCCTTGTCAAATTGCTGTAGTGTAAGAGGAATAAAACGCTCCAGGACGTGCATGTATTGAAATGAAAATAATCAATCACCATACCTTCGCTTCCTTTCGCTTGCGTCACAGCACGCTGCCGTTTATCCGTTTTCCCGTACCAGCACACATCGAGGGTTTTATTTCCGACTCCGAATGTCGACATGTTCACGCTGACGCACGTCACGTCTTTAAGCCTTTACCGATCGAGGTTTCTGTTTCGAGTAACGCTTATTTCGGAAGATAGTTGTACACCTCTGAACTCTGGTTATACTACATGACAAATCTTTAAATCTCCCACAGACGCACAGCGAAAGCTGTAACACATCCGCCGAGTGTTTCCGCGCTCTCGTCGGGTCTCTTCTCAATCGTTTTATTGCCAAAGGAGCAGAAATATACACAGGTAACTCGTCAAAAGGGCTCAGTTGTGCATGGTGAAGGGGGTGGGGGGGGATTTTTGGTCGAACCAAATGACTACCTGTCTCAATCTACATTAGAAATGCTTGCACATACAAAAAAAAATAAATACTAGTATGTACTAAACCTAGAGATTTGCACTTTACACACGATAATTATGATAATAATGTATTTATGTAGAACGTTTTTTTTTTCCCCCCCGTTCTTCTTTTTCTGTCAGTAGTGCTGATGATTTTCTCAGATGCAAACAGAGCAGGTTATCTACAGCAGGGTCCGAAAGTCTGAGAGCGCCAGTGAAAATGCGTCTATTTTGCATACTTTTCTAATTTTATACAACAATTTTCATTACAAATGATACCATCGACAACAACTCGAGTGAAAGTGAAAAGGAGAATCTTTACACAAATTAATTCAACGTTTCTTAGTATTTGGTACGTCCACTCTTTTTATTTTTATTTTTTGCGCTTTAATGAGAGCGTGCACTCGAGCTGGCCGGATTGGACTCGACGAAGTTTGTGCAAAACCCCATGATCCGTTTGAGATCAAATTCCATCGGAGTGCCGTCTGATCACACGCTTCGATAGAAGACATTAGGACGTCTGATCTTTTGTACAAAGCTGTTAACACGGTCAATATCACACGTTTACTTAGCGAGCTAGAAATAGTGCCGAATCGTGAATATTAACTATTCAACATAATGAACCTTCTGTTTCAATCCCGGATTTTCAGTGCAGTCTCAGACTTTTCGGATCCCGTCGTATCACTTCCTTTTCATTTGTATTATTCAGAGTCACTTATTCCACAAACCTAATGATATCCAAACTTCTTTATTAGTTGTTGAAATTACAAACTGATGCTGTTCACCATGGTGGCTTGAGCCATGGTCAATAAAAAATGCAGACTATTAAACAAACATAAGGGCTCTCGGCGTCTTTTTGCATTTGAAACGAAGCGGAGGTGAAATAACGACTGTACGGTTTACGGGTTTTCAAAGTGTGTTGCTTGTGTGTGTGTGTGTGTGTGTGTGTGTGTGTGTGCGCTTTTATTCCACCAAAGTGGATTGAGTGCATTGCAATTCACTCTTATTTCAGTAGTTTCCAGTTACTATGATTACAGTACAATTTGTATTAAATGTCACGTTTTATAATCGTGTTATAATTAGCCACATCCACCAATAGCAGCGTGTAAATTTACACCACTGTCGATTTCATTTCTCTGACAGCACTGCCTTGACCTAGTGACTAATCCCAGGTTTATATCCATGCACTGGTTCTGATACGTTTTCACTTCTGTAGTAAGCGCTCATTCACCAGGATGTGTGTCGTGGATGATCCATATCATTTAAGCCTAATGGTATTGTTAGTGAACATAGAGTGGTGCTTGAAAGTTTGTGAATGCTTTAGAATAGTATAAATATGGGGTAAAACATTGAGATTTTCACATAAGTCCTAAATGTAGTCAAACGAGACAAAAATATTCTACTTGGTCATGTATTTATTGAGGGAAATGATCCAATATTACATATCTGTGAGTGGCAAAAGTAAATGAACCTCTTGGATAAGCAGTTAATTTGAAGGTGATATTAGAGTCAGGTGTTTTCAATGAATGGGATGATGATCAGGTGTGATTGAGCGTTCTGTTTTATTTAAAGAGCAGGGATCTATCAGAGTCTGATCTTCAAAACACATGTTTGTGGAAGTGTATCATGGCATGAACAAAGGAGATTTCCGAGGCTCTCAGAAAAAGAGTTGTTGATGCCCATCAGGCTGGAAAAGGTTACAAAACCATCTCTAAAGAGTTTGAACTCCACCAATCCACAGTCAGACAGATTGTGTACAAGTGGAGGAAATTCAAGACCATTGTTACCCTCTCCAGGAGTGAAGACCAACAAAGATCACTCCAAGAGCAAGACGTGTAATAGTCCGCGAGGTCACAAAGGAACCCAGGGTAACTTCTAA
>JANDJT010000206.1:24692522-24705027 GCA_024331685.1 Stegophilus panzeri | reverse complement strand
TCTCTGATACGGATCCGGAAAAGCGGTCCGGTCGTCTCTGATACGGATCCGGAAAAGCGGTCCGGTCGTCTCTGATACGGATCCGGAAAAGCGGTCCGGTCGTCTCTGATAGGGAACCGGAAAAGCGGTCCGGTCGTCTCTGATAGGGAACCGGAAAAGCGGTCCGGTCGTCTCTGATACAGTACGGAATTGTAGAATTGGTCTAGTAGTCTGATACAGAATCAGAAAATTCATCCAACAGCCTCCAAAACGCGTTTGAAAAGGAAAGGGGTTAAAAACTGGCACAGCTAGATAAAGCAGTTAGTGATGATGAAATATTGATCTTGACCTTCGAGTATTTACAAAAGTGTGGGGTTTTTTTTTTTTCATTATAATATTTTTTTATTCTATAAGACGTGTATTGACAGTAAGGTTATTCCTGTTGTGTGTGTTGCAGTGACTCCACCATGCCGGTGACATCGCGCGTGTGCTTCGTGAGGTTTAACGAGCAGGAGTCGGTCGGCGTTTCCCAGCACCTCACTAACACGGTCTTTGTGGACAGGGCTCTTATAGTTGTGCCCTACGCAGAAGGTTGGTACCTCCCGGTATTCGCCCTCACGTCAGTCACGTGTTTCCTTTGGCAGACTGATGTACAGACACTCGGTTCTCTTTGTGAAATCCTCCCATCACTTGTTTAAAGCAGATCGAACCGGTATCTCGGCACTAATTTATACGGCGACGAAACGGAGAGTGCACGTTTCCTCCTCGCAGCTGACGAACAGTGATGCAAGGGAAAAAATAATTTACCCTTAGAGTTTAATATGATCTGAGCTGCTGATCTCTCCTAAATGGTGCCTGGTGTGCATCAAAGTTGCGAGTTCTGGGGTTCATTGCAAAGAAAGTGGGCGTGGCCAGACATGCGTAATGCCTGTCGTGGACACGTCGCATCATTACAGCAAAAGTAGCTCTTAGAGTTAAGGCTCGTACGGGGCTAAAAGGAAACTTCACGAGATACAACACTTTGTTTTTGTCCTGCAGACAGACGTTTAAACCGTCCGACTTGTCGAGCTCCGTCGGTCTGTCCGTGATTCCTGATACAATGGTACCAAGCCTAGTTACGGCAGATCTTTTGGCCTGCCCGATTAAGACCTTTCCTCCCTTAATTTGCTTAAAGGTGCGGTTTGTAACATTTTAAGTGCATTTCTGGGCCTGTAATTATATACCATTACTATACACATTACTATACACACCATACAATACTATACAGATTTGACACGTTTCCCAGCAACTGATCTTGCTAGTTTTTCATTTAGGACTAGGTCTACGATTTTTATTTATTTATTTCTTGCTCAGCCAATTTGCCACGCCCTCTTTTCCTTAAAAGGCAGCTTCTGAGGCATGCGCGTGCTGCGTTCAACTCGGCCGCAATTCCAAGTCTTGTCATCTACGAGGTGATTCCCTCCAAAATCCATATGTTGAAGGTGTCAAAGTAGAAATCCACTTTCGAAGTCGAATGCAGCGGTAGTTTCACAGCAAGGAGCGGGGTCGGTTTGGAGGGCTGGAAAATTAAAAAAAAAAATTAAATCTCAGACCGGTCCTTTAATCTGTCAGCTAATATTCAAACTCTGCAAATGGAAGTGAAGTACTAAACTGTGCTGTACCGTGTGTGTTAGGCTGGGAGTTTAACCATTTAACTACACTCTTATCCACTTTAATCGTTAAAGCGGTGCATATTTCAGTGTACAGGACTTATCCTTTCTTAAACCGCGCTGTCAGATCAGCTAAGCAGTCTTTCATTAAAGACGAGAGGGAAGGGACAGACGCTCTCCTCTGAACGCTGCCGTGCATTTAGTGGTTAAAATACGAGCCCTGAGCGGGACGCGCTCGCGTGGTGTATCTCTTGCTCTAACACATACACATGACCGTATATAAGGGTTATTAAAGTTATCAGTGTATCAACAGTCTGCTCCAGGATCTTGGACTTGCCGAGACCGAGACAAGCGGCATAAAAAAAGGTACTACAAAGGGGACAAAACGGACAAACGCGCTCATATTCATTATCCTGCTCATGTTTTGTCGTGCCCCTTCACCACCACCACCACCACCAGTTCATCATTTTAGACTGTCTCCTATTAAAAATGTTCTCTTGTTTGTTTGTGTGTGTGTGGTTTTTGTAGTGGAGAAGGCAAACGCAGAGCCCCCTCCCTGAAGGCTGAAAGTGGTCCTCTCCCTGCCAACAGGCGACTGTAGGCAATTACAAAACGCCAGCCGCCACACCTTTTTGCCCCCAATCCACCCCTCTCTTCTTGTTTGTTTCTCTCTGTATTATTCTCTCTCTCTCTCTCTCTCCCCTCTCTCTCTTTCTCTTAGGTGTATAATATGTTAATTGTGCGTAGTTTGCCGACATGCCACTAGTTCTCCACATAAAACATTGTGGTTCTGTCAAACATTTCCTTTTTATTTTATTTTTTTTAACCACTGAAGTGACTCCATATGGATTGATCCAGACATTGTACATATGAAATATTATTATAAGCTGTTTTTTTTTTCTTTCTTTTTTTCTTTTTCATCTTTCATATCAAATGAAATACACATGATGCTAGGATTGGGTTCGTGAGGGAAGAGGAAGTTAGCCTAAATAAATCAATAAATAGCATTTTCACGTTAGCTATGTGGTTTGTGATGTACTAGGTGGACTCCACATGATGTGTAAAAGAAAAAAAAGACGGGTGTGATTTTCTTTCCTCTCTTTAACAGTGGTCTCTTTGTTTTTGTTGTTGTGTTTTACAGTTCTTTTTCCTGGCTCTGCCAGTCCTGTTTACCAGGCCGTGTCCCGAAAATGAAAATCGAAAATACAGCCCTACAGTTTTGTCTCCTGCAGCAAATCTTTCTTTTTTTTTTTTTTTTTTTCTTTCTTCCCTAATGTGCTTGTTCATTATTGTTATATATGTTGTCAAGATTGCAAAGTTCATCCATGTGTAATGACCTGACCAAATTGTGAAATATCATCCCCCGCACACACACAATATTTCAGGCTTTTGTTGGGACTGAAGTTTAAAAAAAAAAAACCCCAAAAAAAACCAACTCTAAGCATTTGCTGTAAGAGCGTAATGTGATGTAAGAGCACGTGTTAGCGTGTGTCCTGTGGTTAGGCTAGCGTTCCTGCGAGACACCAGGTAAGGACAGTCTCCAGCAAAAGCCCAAAAGAGTTAAACGTGACGTGCAATTGAATGTGTAGTCGTAACTTCTCCTCCTTCTTCTTCTTTTTTTTTTTTTTGTAAGTGATTTTAGTGAAGGAGAAAAAAAAAAGTACTTTGAAGCATTATTAACTGTTGATCGCCACAATCTCTGAACGTGTTTTTGTGTTGTGTATCTCGATCTTTCTCTGTGTGCTTTTAGCGAAGCTGCCAACGTGAGTCGCTTGTTCATAAAACGTCTATATGAAAAGTTGAAAGCACATCACCCGGAGAAGCCACTGTGCTCGCTCACGTTTGGTTCATGACTTAAATAACACGCGTCCAGGTGATCACATCTTGGCAGTATTAATTGGAGTAGTGTGTCTCTTTTTTTTTTTTTTTTTTTTTTTTTTTTTTTTTAAATTAAATTTTCCCATTTTAGTTTTGTGACTTGGACAGAAAAAAAAAAAATCAAAAGATACCTAATAATAAGAGAAAGAGACGCAGGTGGTAATGGCATTTGGAGGCGAGTATGTTTATTGGCTGAAAATCTGAATGTTCTGTCCTGTGTCTCTGTCTCTCTTCCCTTCTTGAGCTTGTCAGAGATTCGTGTCTCGGGTTTTAATTCCGACTTTCTTCATCTTGAAGGTGTGATCCCGGACGAGTCGAAAGCTCTGTCGCTGATGGCGCCTGCCAACGCCGTGGCCGGGCTTCTTCCAGGAGGAGGACTGCTTCCAACCCCCAACCCTCTTGCATCGGTAACACACAGTCTGTATTCCTGTTTTTAAAGCTGTGTCGTTACTTTTGAGCCCTTTGCTAAGTGAAAAGGTCCGTGTCGTTCAGCTTTACACGAAGGACAGCGGCAGCCATTTTGCGTTGAGCCAGGTCTGGCGACGGAACAACCAAACGTGGCTAAAAGGTTGTGGACACCTGACCCGAATGTTGCTTGTTAAACGTCCCGTTCCAGATTTATTCCTCGCTTTTGCGGTTATTATAAGCACCACTCTTCTGAGAGAGCTTTCTGTGAGATTTTGGAGCGTGGCTGTGGGTATTCATGCTCATTCAGCTACAAGAGTGTTAGTGAGATCAGATCAGGCACTGATGTCGGTGCCACGTATGGGTCTAATGGCCACAAGTGTCCACATACTTTTGGCCATACAGTGTGCATAGGAGTCGTGTAAACGTCCATGAGTTGTACAGCTGGTCGCTTAATAAAGTCTGCCATCTTCAATAAAGAGAGGACCGTACCAAAGTTTCACCGATTAAACCCCCTCCCCTCCCTAAACTCTCACCCTAGATAACGCCACTAGTTACGATCATTAACCAACCCCGAGGCATGATGAGAGACAGTTAGAGACGTTCAGTCAAAAGCATGAGGGAAGGACGGTACGTTTACTCATTATGTTACTTCTGTTCCGAAAACACGTTTTGGAGAGTAAATACTAAAGTTGTGTCCCAAATGACGTACTGTACACTTACAGTATGCACAGAGTACTCTAGTGTCTAGTGCAGTGTTTCCGCAGAGCCCTAGTGGTCAGTGGTGTAATTGCAGGGGGTCCTTAGGAAAGTTTTAAAAATGTTCAAATATATATATATTTATTTTGTTAAATGTATCAAAATATATTCAAATGTTTTAAATAAATCAATTTGGTTATTCACGTGCATTCACAAATATCACGTTAGCTGAGCTGATGATCGTTCATTGATGGATTTATTTTTAATTTATTTACAAATGAAATAATTTATAAAAACCTACGAGTGGTAGACAAGTTCAAGTGTTGCATTGATGGATAAAATAAACAAAAGAGAATTCAGAGAGTCAAATTAAATGTCACACCAACAATAAAATGTAATAGAACCTGGTATTTGTATCATGTATTTATAGGTGTGACTTGGTATGACATTTTTTTTTAAAAAAAAAAACATTAAAGAACCCACTGTCTACGTTCTTAGATGGGAGGTGGTGTTCTGGGTGCGCTCGGTGGTCCCACCATGTTACCTGGAGCCGGCATGGCCCCCCAGGTGAGTGCTTATAGCTTTTGTTTACTGTTAGTTCATTTCAATTGCCCCGGTTTGTTTGCAGCATGACCCGAGATGTTTTTTTTAAAAAAATTATTATTATTACTTGATATTTTTATAGGCTCTCTCTGCTGATCAGATTCTGAAGCTGATGACGTCTGTGGATCCAACGTGAGTCTGCCATGCTTGTTAGGTATCTGTGTAAACGCGTATTCCAAAGCGAGTCTGACGTAAAAACCTGTCGTCTTGCAGGATGAACCCGATGGCAGCGGGCATGGGTCTGAAGTCAGACGCTTCCAACAAGGAAATCGAGGAAGCCATGAAGAGAGTCCGAGAGGCGCAGTCCCTCATCTCGGCTGCGATCGAGCCCGGCAGTGAGTACATCGTCCCAAAAACACAGAACTGCGTCGTTTCCCCTCCTTGTTTGATAAAGTGCAGAAACAGAAGTGGTGTTCATTTCTTTTCCAGGTAAAAAAGACAGCAAGCGCAAGCATTCCCGCTCCAGATCCAGGTCTAGGTCCAGACGCAGGAGATCCCGCTCTCGCTCCCGACACAGGTCATAAACAGTCACGTTAAATACGCTAGATTCTCAAAGGCATGTCTGTGATGCACAATATATAGGCTATATTTTCTCACACACTCTCAGCATTACTGTGTTGATTAGTTTATTATCCATAAACATATTTACAGTAAATGAATGTACATGTAAATGATTAAGTAATATTTTATTAACAGTTTTAAAGTACAAATTTGACATCACATCACAAGCTGCTTATAGTCAGCTTGAAATTATTTATAAGAACAATTACGATATATCCATAATATCTCAGAAGTGTATTGTGTCTTATCTTGATATCGATATTATAATCATATCACTCAGCACCATGTGAGCCATTGTTGTGTGTGTGCATTTTTATACGGCCTACTAGTTATTCGGTTTCGGTCCAAAAAGTTCGTTTTGTTTTTTGTTTGTTTTTTCTTTCCTTCTAACATTTTTTAATTATTTTGTCTTTTGACGCAAGTCTCTTCAAATGGGGGCGGGGCTTCTTTCCTAAATGTAGCTTGATGCAAGAAAATGCTAGTTCCACGTACGTCAAACGCTGACGTGCTCTAACTCCTCAACATTCGCTCCGTAGGAGGTCGGGCAGCAGGTCTCGGAGACGCTCGCGGTCCCGGAGCCGCAGACGCTCCCGAAGCCCCAGGAGGAGGAGATCCCGCTCCAGAGACCGCGGCCGACGCTCCTCCAGCAAATCCAGGTTCAAGAGAGTCTCAGCACTGCCACAGCCTCATCTGTGTATACTACTAACGGAAAGCTTAGTCATCATGCACAACGCACTAATTTACAAACATTTACCCTGTTCATCGTTTTTAAGTCGTTTTCTGTTCATCGCTTTATAGGAGTAGCATGCGGACATTTCATTTATTTATTTATTTATTTATTTAACTCCATGTCATTTCTTGGTATTAAAGTGCACGTTAATTTTAAACTTGGTTTAGAAAGTTACCTTGGCCATAGTGGTCTTAGTCTGGCTGCTGTGTTTAGTAACTTAAGCCTTATTCTGATCGAACCCGTCAATCAGGGGGCCGTGCGCGATACATTTTCTCGTCGGCGGTAAAAGTCTCACGTCTGGACAGCAATAATGGCCACAGGAGGAGCCGAGGTTCTAGTGGGGTGTGTTTCCTGTGAACCCAGATGTTTTTGCGTCCTTAGACATTTAAGGAACTGGCAGCGACGCAACTAGTCGAGCTGATATCGTGTAAATATATAATAATGCTTTCTGCCTGTAACTGCCATTATAACGGCTCCTTTAATCATAATGCAGGATCTCGCTTTTCTTAACGATTTAAATTTTCCTGCTTGTCGTTAGTCGTGTGCGTCTTCTAATGCATGGGGTTTTCGTTTTTTTGATTCGGGATGTTTGATATCTGAAGCAGAGTCGCTGATGCACGCCCTACGAGACTAAATATAAAATATATGCCAAGTAGCAGCAGTCAACCATTTTTTTAAATTATTTTTTTTCCCCCAATGTGAGACAACATCTGCATAGAAAATCACAGACGTGTATGCGGACTAAAAAATATGGGTCGACCGCTGAGGTTGGTGAAGCAGTGGGTTATTGGGCCTGTAAATTTTCTTCTTCTTTAGTTCGGGTGACAGGCTGCAGTATGTGTGATGTTTATTTTGCCAGATGGTTGGTGAATCTGGGCATTTACAATGACAGTATTCATTGTTGTTGCTAGGTAACACACCAGGAAACTTCATTTAAAGATGCAGCTGAATTAATGAATCAGTCAGCTCTCTTAAAATGTAGCATGGTTTGTGTCAGGGAATGCTTTGCAGTAAACAGTTTTAAAAGAAAGGGGGGGAAACACGAAATGAGCTCAGTAACTCGATACAAATGTGCCGTGTTGAATAACGCGGCTGTCTTGCCTCTCTGAACCACATTACTCACTAAAGTGTTTTAATACGAAGCCGAGCGACGCAGAGGAAACTGGCCTCTGGTGAGTGTAGAAAAGTCTGGTGTGGAGAAACAAACCTCCATGAAGGTGCTTCTCTCTCATCCTCAGGGATAGAAAGAAAGAGGAGAAAGACAAGAAACGCTCTAAAACGCCTCCAAAGAGCTACAGCACCGCCAGGAGATCTAGAAGCACGAGCCGGTAAATGTTTTAACCTCAACCATCTTCTCCACGCTCCAGCTGGGAGCCTCATGTGCTCAGCTTTAATAACTTTATACAGTTATTACACTGTCTCAAGCCAAACCCATTCCTCTGTGTGAGATTGTTGTAAGTGGTGTCTAAATGCATGTATTGATTCATCTTCGCATGAAATTGCTTGTATTGTATTTGCAAGAGGGAAAGAAAGTCACAATTTTTTTTTTTTTTAAAGGATATAAGGAGTCTTCAATATTCCTTCTGGGCTGTAAAATAATTTGATGAATTTTGTGTTTTAAGCTGAAACCTTCTCAAATCGGTCTCAAACTCATAAACCTGTCTGAATACTGCACTTAGACACCCTCTTTTGGCTTTTTCACGCTTATAAAGTGTTCATTACGTTTCACATGCTACTTTTTGTGGTATAGTTTAAAGTATAGTTTATGCCGCTTTTACATCCGTATCGGTTCCGTTTTTCTCTTTAACGCAGGAGACGAAGAAGGAGCATCAGCCGATCTCCACGGAGATCTCCTAAGAGAAGAGCATCCAGGACACCATCACCAAGAAGGTGAGTTTTATTTGCACTACTTTTATTTGCATCACAAGTATGCTGAATATAATAAATAATTTGAGACGGCACTAGTTTGAGTGGAGGTAGATGGTACGTATTAATTTAACCATGACATTGAAGCGTCCTGCTGTCGTCGTGATTGTCGTCATGAGCCACGTCTCAAATCAGAAACCCCGAGCTTGCGTTCAAAAGTATCGACTAAACACTGCACTCGTTTGTTTAACGGAGGTAGATACGGAGGCACGTATCAATTTAACGTGACTCGCGGTAACGTTTCAAAATATCGGAACGGCGACTCGTAAAGTCAGTAAGTCGGCCTCTTCCTGTAACTCCTGTAACAGGTCAGAGCATCTCCAAAACAGCAGGTCTTGTTGGGTGTTCCCAGTATGCAGTGTTGTCTTGTGAGACTTCAGAGTAAACGTGTGCATCACGATTGTTCCCCACCTGTTTTCCCCTACAGACACAAGAAGGAGAAGAAGAGAGATCGGGAAAGAGAGAAGGACCGAGAGCGCGAGCGGGACAGGAGAGTGGACCGAGAGCGCAGTCGCGACGAGTCCGACCGCTCCTCCAACAAGAAGAAAAAGAGCAAAGACAAGGAGAGAGAGCGGACGTCCGATAGCGAGAAACGAGACGTGAAGGTGCTGTCGATGCTCTAGTCAATTCTACCTTGTGAATTTGATGATGCCAAACTTTATTTAATATGGAGACTAAGTTTCGGTTATTTTATATATATATATATATATCCCCTAATACACACTTCTGGCTTTTCACTGGCATCAAGTTCACCTTCATCCCCTGGTAATATAGTCATGAGTCCACGTTTACTAAATTATATTCAAATGGTGAATAGATGGTGGTGACGAATCCACATCACTTCCAGCTTTTCAGTGCAGTGTAAGTTTGCTGAAGTTACAGTTTAACCAAAACGAATGATGACGATGATGATGATATCTGACCAATCAGTGTGAGGAAAAATTTTGAGGTCCGACCTTTCTTCCGTTCCCCCCACTCTCACGGCTTTCGTTCCTGTTTACTGTTTGACCTGCATTAATGGAGGACGACTTTCTAACCGTGGGTTCGTCTTATCCCGTCTTGTACGACGTTACGTAGAAAAATAAAGCTCGGAACGAAGTAGCAGACATCCGTGGCGTCTCTGAAGAGTGTTTGTAGCTTGTGCTGCTGATCTGGTTTTTAAAAAAAAAAAAGGAGAGAAAGCTAGAACAAAAACTGTCATAATAAGTGTGTAATCTGTTTTATGTAGTTAGAATGTGACGTAGAGATGGTACAGGCTTATCGCGATGCCTCGGGCGAGCTCGTACAGTTAACTCGCGCTGCTAATCTGTTAAAGAAACCCGACGCGTAATGTAGATCACACAATTTTCACTTTATTAAAATATTACAATGCGGCTTTTTAAATAAAACAATAATTTTTTAAAAAGGGTCAACATTCTTGCAGTTGCTACCACAAGAATCTACGTGTCGGTCGCCGGTGTGAACGCAGGGTTACGTGTTAGTGTTACATGGCTCCTTTAACTTGTGCAGGTGACGCGAGACTACGACGAGGAGGAGCAGGGCTACGACAGCGAGAAGGAGCGCGAGGCGAAGGATTCCGACGACTCGGGCTCCTCTCCTGCACGCTACGATGACGGCGACGGCAGCAAGCACACCCCGAAACAGGCCAAGCAGAACGGGGACGACCACCACGAAGAACAGGACATGGACGTGAGCGACTGAGACCCAACGAACTTTTGATGGAGGAGCATCCTGACTTTCGATTCACCCTCGCGGCCGTGCGTCTTCTTTAATAACCTCCGAATTTAACCTTGCTGTTTCTCGTCATTTAGACCTGACCGATTTGGGTTCAGTAACAGCAGAAGTAGCCTGTTTTTTTTTTTTTTTTTTTTTTTTTTTTTTTTTTTTTTTTTTCTTCTTTCCTCTTTCCATCTTCTGATCGCATATAATTTCTCCTGTTTTGGCCTTAAAAGGGAAGGATGGTTAATTTATCAGTGTTTCTCAAGACTCCTCCTACATTACTTTCCCCTTTTCTTTTTTTTTTTTTTCAGTAAATGACACGGATAGATGTTTTTTTTTGTTTCTTTTTCTTTCTTTGTCGTCACTCTTAATACCGCGTCTAACAGGACATGCTGTTTAGTGTCCACAGATCTCTCGTTTTTGTGTTGGAGAAAGTTTTTGCCCCCCCTCCCCCCGTTCATCTGTTTTGATACCGATTTGGCGTAAATGTCATTTTAAATAGAACGAGTTCATGAGACATGTACATGGTTAGTCCTTTATATTCCTAGGCTTCATATTCAGTAGGTGGCCATCCTGGAGTTGGAATTTTTTTATACTGTAAATAAACTCACTTGAGTCAAACATCTTTACGGACGTCTTTTTTTTTTTTTTTTTTTTTTTTTTTCTCCCCCCTCACAACTGAAATGCCTTCGTGTTGTACATATTATTTTGTATTCCTTATATTATATTCTGGGAAAATTGAGCGTGATGTTAAATATCCATGGTTTGAATGAGAAGCCATCACTAGGTGGATTGTAGCTACAGCTGGTTTCTAACCAGTTTCTGGTATTTTATAATTTACAAATTCATTACTCCCACAAGGGGGCGATTAGCAATAGGGCTTAATACAACACACAACCGAACGGACACATTCAAGAAAGGACGTGTGTAAACAAAAACACGTGCTAAAACGTACATAAAACATAATGCAGCATGCTTCAATATAAATTCAGTTATTCATAAATACCTAATTGATGGCCTCTGGCACAAAGGTTTGTCTGCTGTAAGAGTGTAATGTGTACACACACACCTAGAGGCAATTTATTATAGCTCATCCACCTGTTAACCCTGGAGCTGTGACCGCACCCTGTGTGCCACAGAAATACTTCAGCATCATTGTAATTATTCACAATTCAGCTGTTAGTCATAACAAACATTTCCACCCAGTGTGTATTCCCACCTCACACACAGTATTCCCAGGATATGCTCTGGGTCCAACATGCCCCTGACCAGGATAAAGCACTCACTGAAGATGAATGAATAATAACGATATTACAATATGACATAAGGTAGGGGTTCTCAAACCTTTAAGATTTAGGAAACCCATTCAACTGTAAACATTTTTGACCCCCTCAGTACAGGTGTATTTTAATAATAAACTAAAAAAAATGAAGCATATATACTCAGTTTGTGTACATGTATAGTTACACTTTTATTTATATTTTTATATATATATATAAAGTGTCCCAAGAAAACATTCCCCACAAGATAAGTGCCCAGAAAACATTACACCACCTCCACCAGCCTGGACTGATGACTCAAGGCATAAATCGAGATTCATCAGACCGGGCTACATTTTTCCAGTCTTCTACTGTTCTTGGCTGACAGAAGTGGAACCCGACGTGGTTTTCTGCTGTTGTAGCGCATCCACCTCAAGGTTCGACATGTTGTGCATTCTGAGATACTTTTCTGCTCACCACAGTTGTACAGAGTGTTTATCTGAGTTACTGTAGCCTTTCTGTCAGCTTGAACCAGTCTGGCTGTTCTCCGTTGACCCTCTCTCATCAACAAGGCATTTCCGTCTACAGAACTGCTGCTCACTGGATGTTTTTTCTTTATTGCACTATTCTGAGGGGAAACTAGAGATCCAGCAGATCAGCAGTTATAGAAATACACAAACCAGCCCGTCTGGCACCAATAACTACGCCATGGTCAAAATCACTGAGATCACGTTTTTTTCCTCATTCTGATTGTCAATGTGAAACTTATCTGTAGCTCCTGACCTGTATCTGCGTGATCGTATGCATTGCACTGCTGCCACATGATGGGTGAGGTGTACAGGAGTTCCTAATAAAGTGAGCCTTCTGGTGTTTCGATGACGTCTAATCTGGTGCCCTTTGGAAAAAAAGTTAAATGGGTTGAATTTTTTATTTGATTCACCTTGATATACATATATATATATATATATATATATATATATATGAGAGAGAGATAGAGATGTGTGTGTGTGTATATATTGTATGTAGTGCTACATATATATATATATATATGTGTGTGTGTATATATATATGTGTGTATATATATGTATATATGTGTG
>JANDJT010000206.1:24645283-24660099 GCA_024331685.1 Stegophilus panzeri | reverse complement strand
TATGATTTTGAGTGACTTTTCTTGTGCTTTTGGGTCAGTAGTGGTGTACGTCTTGGAGTTCTGGCATGGAAACCTTCAGCGTTTAGTACGCACCATACTGTGCTCACTGAAACCTCAGTGCCTGTTTCCACCAAGTCTTGTGCAGGTTTTTTGCAGTCACTCGTGGGTTTTTCACAACCTACCTGTACTGCCTTGTGTTTTTTGCACACGTTTGCACATGCACTTTATGTAGAAATGTGTAGGTCTTATTTAGTTCTGTGTCATCTCATGTAGTTAGTGTGTTGTTTTATTCACGTGAATGTTATTTTTGACACATACCACCTACCTAAACATTGTTGCAGACCATGTACACCCCTTCATGGCAACGGTATTCCCTAATGCAAGTGGCCTCTTTCAGCAGCATAATGCACCCTGCTACACTGTGAAAATTGTTCAGGAACGGTCTGAGGAACCTGACAAAGAGTTCAAGGTGTTGATTCGGCCTCCGACTTCCCTAGATCTCAATCCAATCGAGCATCTGGGAGATGTGCTGGACAAAACTCTGATCCATGGAGGCCCCATCTCGCAACTTACAGGACTTAGAGGATCTGCTGCTAACATCTTGGTGCCAGATACCACAGCACACCTTCAGAGGTCTTGTGGAGTCCATGCCTTGACGGGTCAGAGCTGTTTTGGCGGCAAAATGGGAAACTTCATAACAGTAGGCAGGTGGTTTTAATCTTATGGCTGATCGGTGTAGCTACATTTAATATTTTGGAATGTCCATAAAGCAAGTTTACACTCTTTTGTTTTTTTTCTTTCTGCCTCATGCCCGGCTTCATGATTGCTGCTTCTTCCCGATCTTTCGACGTTAGTTACCTAATTTAGTTATGTAAATTGAACATTATATTCTTTCTTTTCTTTCCTTTCCTTTCTATTCTGTAAATGACAGTAAAGTGTACTTTTTTGCATATCTATTTTAAAAATCAAGGTGGTCCGGGAGCCCTAAGAAACCACTTATGCTAATTATAGCAAGAAACAGCTCTGCCTCTGACTGTTACAATGAGCAGACCCTGGAAACTTCTTCCAACAATCTTAAATAAACATCTCCTCACAGAAAACATCACCATATCAACAATTACACACGGTTTTTAATCTGTTTATGTGGTGTGTCTGATATACAAATCCCTGTGTGTGCATTAATATAAACCTGTGATTTAAATTACAGCCAGAGCTGCTGTCAGAGCTTCTGGTTTCAAAGAATAATCAACATCTTCTGACCAATCATAGCTTTGAGCTGTAGTATAAATTTGCATATTTCACAATATAATGTTTGGAGCTTCCAGTAAATAAATTCTTTATGCTATATCATGAACTGTGTGTGATGAAATGCAGGAAACTCACTTGTGCAGTGTTTATTCTACAGTATAGCCTTCTGAGAATCTACTCTAGCAGCATGAATATGTAGCTAAGCTGTTGTTTTTCGACAAAAGAGTGGACATGTCCCTAGCGTCCCCCGCACACTACGATTCCAATTTAAATGCGTATTTTATTAGATTTCATATGAATCTTCTATATAAACTAAATTCAACCCACAGACTGTATTTAAAGTCTTTACTAATAAATACAACCTCAGTGGACTCCTTTTATGTCAGTAAATAAAGACCTTCAACTCATAAAGCTGCCTCAGCTTCACTGATTGCAGTAACTTCGGTTTTAATATGAATTTTTCATAGTAATAAATATATAACTATCAGAGCTGAGAATATATTATTATGGATAACACTGAATATTTATGTTTTAACTCTTAGTTCTCAACAGTATCACTTTATTTGTAGTCATATGATACTGGAAACCAACAACACAAGGAGGAAAATCCCCCTCTTACACGCCAGTTACATACTGTACCACTCATATGCTCACACTTCTAACATACTTGGAGTAAGGAATTAAACACTTGGGAGAGTGCTGCTACAGGCAAATAATCAAGAACATGAAGTGGAGTTACTGTTACCATCCTGAAGTTGATTATTTTCCTATAACAGCATGTCCAGTAGTATTTATTCCTCTTATAGTGTATGACGGCTGTTTGCCAACATTTACCATTTTTATACTGTATATTAAAAAAGCCCACATCTGTTTATAGTCACTTACTGTATAGCAGCTATCTATAAACAGTCATTCCCCCACCAGCCTCGATTTCTTTCTCTCTTCTCAATCATAAATTATTTTAAAACATTTCCACATTATTTAGATGTTTTTTTTTAATTACTTAAAATTGCACATCATATAAATAATGTATTTTTTTCTAAATAGTAAATGGTACTATTTGGTATGTGTAGGAATATCCTGAGTAAAAAAAATAAACAAACAACACAACAACAACAACAAAAAAAACATTACACCTGAAATGAAAATTTTCCAGTGGGTTTATACACAAAAAATGTTAACAGTCCACAAATTATAGGAACTAGCATTTTATTTGTTTTAACTAAATGTTGCAATATTCTTGACATGTATGGAATTTACACTGTTTAGAATTCTTTATCTCTTTAAAAATAGTTAAAAAACTACTACTACTACTACTACTAATAATAATAATGTTACAATAATAACAACAATTATAATAACATTATAATAATAATGTGTCTCGTGATTTGTAGGTGATTTACATCTTATATATTTCTTTAAAAAAAAAGCTTTAAATGGACTTAAATTAAGTCTGAGACCACACTGAAATTTTGGGATTTTTGTTTCAATTAAAATGTGAAATAAACAGGAGGTTTTAGAATTTTGAAATATTTAAAACAAATAAAGCAAATGTTCGGTATGCTGAATATTTAATATTCAAGATTGTGCACTGTTTCTAGGTCGCTATTTGAATGTAAGCAAATTTGTGACAGTGCCCATGTTAACTGCGGTGTACAAAAGGTCAGATCGAAAGGGTTTATAAGACAAAAAGGATGCTCCCTGTCACGTTACCGAGAAACTGCAAAGCAGAAACACAAACGCAAACTCTCGATTGCGAGACATTCCTGTGTAGGAAACATTTAAAACCACTGAAACTGGAGACTCCTTCCAAATAAATGTGTCATAAACAACTCCTTATATGTATGTCCTTTTTAAAATAACAACATTTTCTTCGAATCATTTCATTAGTAGTCTTTGATTATGTGGTGCATCCCCTGTGTAATTTGTTACTATAGAAACGGTATTTGAATGAGAGCATTATTATAACAATTTATTTTTAGACAAATATATTTGATCTCTGCAAAATGTCCACTACTCAAATCACACACCAAACACGTCCAATGGCATGCGATATTGATTCAACACTACATTACACTACTAACACTACACTACTAACACTACACTACTAACACTACATTCAGCCATGTGAAGTAACCGCAGGTTTCAAAGACTTTATACCAATGCCATGATTGCATGTTTCCCAGATAAACTGCCTCTTTCACATTCAACACATTCACACAGTGACTAGGAGGAAACATTTTTTCACACGTGAAATAAAATATTTGATTAAGTGTGCTATTATGTTTAGCACACTTCATCAACTACAAATAATAGTGGTGCTGAATTTTGTGATGTAAATGTGCAAAATTCTCTTATCTTCACAAATACTGACACATTCCTCAGCATTTCAGTCAGCATACAGAGCTTGGCAAAATTATTTGAAAAAAAAAATATATATTTTTGCAATCAAACACCAAGCAGGTAACAACATTCATGTCAGAATCTGTATAAGAAAAAATTCTATTGGACATGATTTCACTTACTGGAAATTTGTAAGAAACCACAAACTGTGAGAACAGCTTCAATGTGCCTTGGCATCGATTCTACAGTTCAAGTCTCTGGAACTGTACTGGAGGTGATGAACACCATTTTCCCCAAAAGATTTTCCCTCAGTTGGTGTCTCTCCAGCACGTCGGTCCAAAATCTCCAATTGGGGTGAGATTTGGTGAATGTGAAATCCATAGTATACTATCTGCATCATTTTTTCATCTGTAGAAAACCGTTCAGTGAGCCCTCGTACCTTGTAGGTGGGGGCGGAGTCATCCTGGGAGAAACCACGCCCATCAAGATAGAAATGTTTTATCAAAGGTTATCAGTCAGAAGAACTTAGTACTGATTTGCAGTTTTTCCTTCAATCCATTTGTATATGCACATTAAATTTTTTTTTTCTCTCTCTCTCTCTCTCTATATATATATATATATATATATATATATTTATATATATATATATATTTGGCTATCTTTAGTTAATCTTTAGCTAATCTTTAGTCCTTTTATCCAGGTGTACATTGTACAGATTTGACACAATACATGATTTTGCTGTTGCTGAAAACTTTGGCATGGTGGCTAAACAGCAGGAGTATGATGGTGTTTGTTGTAACGTCTGACAGGATAAACGAAGCCGAGCTGTCGGATGACACATTGAATTTCTGACAATTTAATTGGATATCGTTTAATGCGAGCAGACTAAAAGCCAGCAGCACCATCAGTTACATCCAGTTCAGTGACTTTGCCGCTGACAGTGTGGTGTTCACATGCTGTAGGGTGTGTACGGGTGATTGACTAGTGATCATTTCATGCTAGTGCTAATAAATTCAAATCTAATTCAACTAGTTGTCAGTAAGTAAGAAGATAAGAAAATGTGTCCTCTTGCTCATATCTCCTCAACCACCTCTGGCTGAGGAGGATCAATCTCTTTTTCTGCGAAAATTCAGAACGTAACGTTGAGCTAATCATCAGAGAAGAGCGCTGTGCCATTGTCAACATATTCAGACATAAACTTCATCGCTGGGGGACACTTTATTCTCTTGTCGCTTTTAGAAGGTGCCAATCACCTCCAGCCAATCATCATCCAGGATGAACGCAACAAAGGAGCTCTTGAGTAAAGAAATAGACACAGAAAATCATTGTGTGTACACAGAAATATACACTGTAGACCGGAATGCAGCTATTAAAACCTTTTAATATTTTCATCCCGATGCCTGAGCTATCCCATAATAAAAAATGATTGACAGAGGCAGGAAATGATGTCTAGCTGAAGTCAGAATGTAATTGGTCTATTATATGCTTGGCTGAGGTAAAAGTGAGTGACAGCTGTCCAGTCCGAGTTGTTACTCGCATAACAAAAAGCAAAGCAAGTCACACACACAAAAAAAAGGCACTTAGTTCCTTTTTTTTTAAACACCAGTGTTAATTTGAAGCAAAGTATTTAATATATCCCTGATAGTAAATTGGCTAAAAGGGAAAAGAGGACTTTAATTACAGGGCAGACTGGTGGAGAATAACAGATTCTGGCAGAGTAATCAGTTCTATTACCAGCGTGAGTGGATCTGCCTCGGCCACTGATTCTTTCAAAGATAAAAGCTTTAATTGGAAATCTCTTCAGCCGGCTGTTAGGATCTCGTCTCAGCTACATTTAATATCCACTCTAAAGGTTTACGACTAAATTCTTGCAATGGATTTCATGGTAATCAGTGATGACGGTGGTGATGATAAGGGCTGTGCTCCAGTGTACAATATATCATTATCTACTTCCAGATGATACTAATACAGTAATATCTACATAGATATATTAGCATAATCAATCAATTTGATGCGCGTTCACGCTTTGTCCTTAAAAAATGGCGCCGGTTATTTTATCAGGGCAGAAAGCTGACACGTTGGGTTATTTTATTTCCTTTTTTTTTTTTTTTTTTACTTAGACATGCAGGATGAACGAGGCACGTTATCAGCTGTAATCTATTCTAGAGGCTCAGAAATTTAAAGCATTTTTCATCTTCAGTAACCTCTGTATCCTGGTCAGGATGGCGGTGGGTCCGAAGTCTATCCGAAGGAACGCTGGGCATGAGGCACTATGCGTACACTCGTTTACAACTACAGACTATTTATCATAACCAATCCACTCAACACTATGGTTTTGGCAGGTGGGAGGAAACCAGAGAACCCAGAGGAAACCCACATGGACGCAGGGAGAACATGTGAAACTGTGCACAGACAGTAACCCGAGCTCAAGATCCAACCAGGGCCCCTGGAGCTGAGTCAGCAATGCTACCCACTGCACCACAATGCTACCTACCTACCTGTACTTTATGTTTACAGTGATTAAATCTATTTTCTGGCACATTATAAAATGAACTTGAACATTTAAAATACATTTTGCGTTGAATCGTTTCAATATGTATCACATTGTGACTTTTGTATCATGTTGCATATTGTGTCATGTGGCAGTTGCTCATACACTCAAACAGATTAAATCTGACAACTTTAAGGGTTCTTCAGCTTGTCCCTCTGTGGGCCAAGAACCACTTAGTAGAACCACTTTTATGCAGCTGAGAAACATTAATCAGCTAAATAACTCATGATGCAGAGAGAGAGATAAGAGGAGAGGCTGTTTTTTCTGATATTTATGATGGTGATGATGATGATGATGACAATGATGATTATGATGATGCAGATGAACATGACGCTGATGATGATGATCTTTATACTGTGTACGTTTCCATTTGAACAACTGTCTTTGGATTCCATTCATTCATGTCTACACTTACATCATGCACATTTGCACTATTTTGTCACTTTTTCCTTTACTGCCATCTTACCTCATGTACAACCTAAACATAGTGTTAACCACTCAGAGAGGGTTCTAAGTAGAACTAAGATCCTTTAATTATCCGAATAACTCTTGAAGCAGAGAGAGAAGAAACCCTTATTTTTAAGTGAAATAATGTTGACGACGATGATGATAAAAACAACGACAATGATGGTGATGATGATGATGGCTATGATGACATCGATGACAAGAACAAAGTTGACGATTATGATAAAGATGATGACGAGGACAAAGCTGACGATGATTATGAAGACGACGACGCCGGTGATGACGATCACGATCTTTGTATACCTTTCCATTTGCACTTATATTCAGTTGTACAGTACTGTCTTTGGATTCCATTCACTCATGTCTCTGGATTCATGTCTACTCATACATCATGCCATTCGCACTGTTTTGTCAATTACACTTTTCTGCCATCCTGCCTCATTGTTTCTTTCTTGCACTATATCAATCAATGCTCCTTTCTATTTGCACTTCTGGTTAAATGTTAACAGCATTTCTTTAGCTTTTGTACTTGTACAATGACACTCTGCACAATGACAATAAAGTTGAATCTAATCTAATTTAATGATGGTGATGATGATGATGATGATGATGATGACGACAATGACACCTCTTATCAATTCTTACCAAAATGTAATGTTTATCATCACTGGGGTGTATTATTTTCTTGAGGCTCCATTCTATTAAGCATTACTCCCATAATACGGCTACGCTGTGTACGAGATAAGGAATCCAGCATGCAAGGTGAAGAGCACTTAATCACACAACAGACTCACTGCTGGTCTAGGACAGTGTAAACAAATAAAGAATCCCACTGACAGCCTCTGAAATTAAATTGTATATTTAATCCCTTTGTTGTGATTTTTTTTCCTCCCCTACATGACAGACTCAAATAACTTTCACTGCTGCTAATGTAATCTATACTTTTCACATGCATTAGTAATAAGTTTGCAGACTATTATTGCAGGTCTATCAGAACTATCAAACTTTGGGAGCTTTGTGCAGCTCATTTTTTGGTTGTTTGTTTTTACAGAACACAGCCCATTGAACTTCCTTTAATAGGGTATTAATTCAAGCTGGCATTAATTATACTGAATAATGGCTCCTGAAAAGACACTGCGATTAGTCAGATTTTGCTTTTGCCTCTTGATTTAGCTCTAAATCTACATCTTTTTTTGGTCTGGTATTACGTCTAATGACTTGTATATGGCCTCAATAGGCATATTAAAAACTTTCATGCTGGATGAAATCTAGACTCTAGATTAATCTCATTAATGTTAACAAAAATTAATCTTTTTCTCTTCTTTTGCTCCACTGCTAATGTTTCAGCCACACTAGAAGATAATAAGATAATTGGTCTGATTTTTGTCGTTGTTTCACCCCTCCTGAATCTAGACAATTGAGTACCATGTCTTGATTTTAGGCTTGTTTTAAGTGATTATCTTCCCAGAATACTTTGTGGTGTTTCCTAATTTCCTCACATATGTAAAGAGACATGGCCTCTCCAATTTAAAATAAGACATATTTTACGACTGTAACATACAGTTAGTGAAGGCAGAATAAAAAAAAAATCATCCCTAATGTCCATAGCAGTGTTCAATATGTACAGGCAGACAGCAACAAACAAGGTTCCACGACGAATACGCAAGCGAGGGTCACAAACGGCAGGTTTTACGCAGACACACCGATTATGGGGTTAAAACAGAACACATAGACACAATAGGGGAACACTCCAATGACAAGACAGGGGTGGAGACAGGACTAGAACAGAAACAAAAGCACATAGTCATGACAAAGCACATGACACGAAACAAAATGACACCAGAGCAGGAATTTGTGACGACTCGACATCCTGTAATGTGTATGCGGCCCACACCAGCTGAAAACACACTATTGATGTGAATGACCAATGAAAGCTGAACAGTTGTCTTCCATATTTGGTTTGATCTGAAGACACATTTGTTCAAAAGAAATTCAGTTCTGAGAGACAAAATCATTGATCCGTGTGTATAATCTGAAAGTGTGTAATGTTTTATTCTGGACACAGCTCGTAGTGTGAAGGGTTTGATAACTGAAGGATGATCCAGGACAAAAAATAACAAAAACCGGTCACTATATCTTAGGTTTCTCTCATTTTCAGTGCTGGTTATGATTGTATACATATTTACATCACCCAGAACATTTACAACCTGATAAGACCTGAGTCAGGAATGAGACATTCACTTAACTCCAACAAAGTTTATTTCTTCTAGGTTGGTTAGAAGAATATTGTGAATGTAAAGCAGGAATTCTTAAGCCTTTTGCAGTCAGGGACGTCTTTATCTGTAAAATAAATTCCACACACCCTCTCAGTACAGATTTATTTCATGAACATTATTTAAATGTTTAATATAATATTATGTCTATTTATTTGAGCTGTAGTGCATTTATTTATTTATTTAATTTTGGAACGTTCCAGCAACAGATAACACATTAGATCCAAGTTGACATTGTTATTTTTGAGTTTTGAGGTTTGGACAAAATCCCATTCAACTTAAGGGACCAATCAGCAGTTATGGTTCATAGCAAATCACATAATAAATAAAATATCTTTGATAATGATTTATTGTGATTTCCACCACTGAAACTAAACTAACAAAAGTCATAGACCCCCCCCCTCTTTGAGAATCACTGCTTTAAAGTATGATGCTATTAGTAGGTCATTTACTACTTTAACCCGTATTATCCAGGTAACCTATTTCCTTGGGCGTTCTTCCTGATGCGTTTAAATCAGAATCAAAACCTGCCACTGATGTCATGCGTTTTTTCCTTACGAAAGTTCATGAGGAATTTCTCTCGCTCATTCAGTGATATTATGTAGGCTGCCTTTTTTTTTTTTTAGATGACTTGCTTCACGGATCCTGCGCTGATCAAATTATTTTCAAATCATCACCTCTGTGGTTTGTGATGAGCTGATTATGCTACACATCTGTCATTCTGCACAGCATCTGCACTCTGCATTGACTTGTAAACTCTCTAATTATACTTCCCTACAAATACAATTTTCATCCATTGGGTGATTAGCATCATTATATAAATGTGTTTATGAAGATTTAGTGTAAACAAACTTTTTTTTTCCTATTTAAAATGTTAGGCAATGCATGTGTGCATTAAGAATTTTGAGCATGTATCTTATTAGTCTTGCCTTGAGGCACACTGGTGTAAATATCGTGAAACTCAAGCAAGGATTGTTTGAAAAGAAATTTACTTAGTAGATCCTTATTGCTTACTTCTTTGAAAATGTAGCTGTTTCATACAAATAGCATTGTAGCTCTTTGAAAGAAACAAAAAAAAATATCTTATAATATATAATATCATCATCATCGTCATCATCACTGGAGGACATCATCAAAGGAAATCCTATAAATACAGTTTTGTATCAATTTATACACTACCACCTTTGAATTCTTGATTCTGCTGGTCAGAAGGTCCTGAATCATCTTCTATAACAGCAGCTCTGACACTAGTGCTGACTGCAAGACGATTCAGAAGTTTGCAATAATGGGCTCATTCCAATACATTATTGTTTTCTGTAGAAACAACATGCACAGCGGCTTTTATGTACAGTAACGTTATGTTTTCTGACACAGGAAAGTCTTAAGGACGCGAGACTTTGTAGTTTTTTAGTTTCTCTCTAACATGACAAGTAAAAAGAGAGGCTGGTGAGGGAATGACTAGTTTTTTAGCGGTTAAACATAATTGATAGCCTGTTTTACTTAAATGTAGCTATAAATGGATAAAAACTATGATGTGTCATTCTTTAATTAAATTTTCTTTCAACATGTAGCTAGGGAAAAAGTGGATAAAACAGCTCACTGTTATTATCAACCTCAAGAGGTTGATGACTTGATTATGTTCCTATAACAGCACACCCTTAAGTGTTTTATTCCCTACATGTGCTCACTGAACACTTCATTAGGAACACCATAACCACCTCAATTCTTCATGGCATGGACTCCACAACATGTTGGAAATCATTCCTTTGAGATTTTTGATCCATGTTGACATGATTGTATCATGCAATCCCTGCTGATTTTTCTGAATTCTGATCCGGTGACTAGGAAGACCAGTGAAGAACACTGAACTCATTGTCATGTTCATGAAAGAAGTTTGAGACAAGTTTTGCTTTGTCACGGTGCATTATCATGCAGGAAGTAGCCGTTAGAAGATGGGTAAATTGTGGCTATGAAGGGATGCACATGGTCATCAACGATACTCAGATAGTCTGTAGCGTTCAAGCCATGATTGATTGGTATTAATGAGCCCAAAGTGTGCCAAGAAAACATTCCACACACCATTACACCACCTCCACCAGCCTGGACTGTCAACACAAGGCAGGTTGGGTGCATGGATTCATGCTTTTGGTGCCAAATTCTGACCCTACCATCTGTGTGCCTCAGCAGTTTTGGTGAGTCTGTGCACACTGCACCCTCAGCTTTCTGTTCTTGACTGACAGAAGTGGAACCCGACGTGGTCTTCTCCTGTTGTAGCTCATCCACCTCAAAGTTCGACATGTTGTGCATTCTGAGATACTTTTCTGCTCACCACAGTTGTACAGAGTGGTTATCTGAGTTATTGTAGCCTTCTCCGCTGACCTTTCTCATCAACAACTGAACAGAACTACCGCTCACTGGATGTTTTTTTCTTTATTGCCACATTGTGGCAATTTATTGTACTGCTGCCACACGATTGGCTGATTAGATACTTGCATGAATGAGTAGGTGTTACTAATAGTGCTCAGTGAGTGTATATTTACTTAACCTGGTGCTGGAGTCTGTCATGTCTCAGCTCAGTGCAGTAGATTATTAGTTAAGGGCTATGCTGCTGATAATTTTACTGTCAAACTTCTATTTTGATGGACAACAGGTCTTGTTCAACTATAATGCAAAAATAAGTAAACACAAGATGTATGATGTAATGGATATGCAAGAGTTAAGAACTGAAACCAGATTTGGAATGCATTCGTACTGTCTGCTATGTGTTATGCGTTATTATCTCTACCGCTTTGAGAAGAAGAAAAAAAACGTGTATTAACGAGGAACAATGAAATCGTATTGGGATAAACGTAATTTGATAGAAATGTCCATTGACAGCTGGAGAAATCTAATTAGAACTTTTGATAGTTGATGAAATAAAACAATCCTTTGCTAGTGAACTCAGACTTTTGGATCATACTCTCTTTACATTTCACAATACGTGTGGTCATTCCAAGCTTTTTTTTTTTTTTTTTAAGGAAACCACAACAGGGAACTGGAATTCATCTGGAAAAAACAGGAACAGAAGATTTTCTCACCGACATATGAAATGATTTAACAGGAACAGCACATTGTACTACAGTCAGCATTGTGGAGCTGGCTGAAATTATGATATAGAGTTATTGTTACAGCGACATAGGACATATGTTTATGGCTAATGAGAATACAAAGCATGAAGGTATTCATTAGTAGATTTTTTTTGGCAAAGGTTTTTGCATCAGAAGCACTAATAGGACTGCAGTAATTCACACACACAAGCTGCTAGAACAGAACATAAATGGTCAAATTTGTATAAAAGCATGAATCCTGAATTAATTTATGACCTCTATGGAAAGAATAGAAAAAGGAAAGAAAATGAAACAAACAACAACAAAAAAAAAAGCCAACTGTGTGCCTTCGACTACAACGAGTTCTCCTGGCATAATTCAATAACTCAAGTGCACATGGGGAAGATGCAGATAAAGAGAGGATTAGACAGAAATGCTGAGTATCACTGTCCCGCTGAGGCGGATGTGTTGGAGGGTTTTTGGAGTAGCTGGCAGGGCATGGGGCGAGAGATTAGTGCAAGCATTGGATTCGTCTAAGGCAATTCCACACAAAGCCAGGAATCCAGCTGGGGCGAGTCAAACCCCCTCCTTCAGCATCCTGCTGATCTGCATCCATAATGACTGCTGTGCCTGCACGCCAAGAACTCCACATACCATCCATCTCTCTTGCTCTCTCTCGCTTTTTCATTGTATCTAGCTATGTGTCAAATCCAAGCTGCTTTTTTTTGATGAACTGATAAGACTCCTGTCAAACATCTGAGCTCTGTCGTTCTCAGACTCCACCTTTTTAATCTCCTGCTTTTGATCGATTTTTTTTTTTATACAGACAATCATCAAGAACCTTTTCTACAATACAAAGCATCCAGGTGGTGGAGCAAACTTCTCGTGGCTGTCCCAACAGCTGAGACTCTTCCCCAGCTAACACATTTTTGGTTAGTAGAACATTTTTTGAACCTGTGATTTTTGATATAACATTAAACAATATTGCTGCAACATTTCTAGTTGTCAGAATGTTAACATGTTAGAATGTTTTCTGTAACTGGGAATATTGAGCAATGTCGTTTTTTTTCTTCTGTTTTTCTTCGTAACCCACCACCATCCCTGCTCTTCAGAGGACAATAAGAACTTTGCTAGCCACATATAACATTACATTTTTATGGACTGTAAAAGCCATTCCTAAGAGACAGAGAAGAAAAATAAGGAGAGAAAAAGAAAGAGAAAATTAAATAAATTAAAAAAAGAAAACTACAAAGATAATGGAAAAGATCAAAATAAATATTATAAATGTGTAACAACAAAAACAAATAATTAAAAAAAAAAACTAAGAGTGAGAAACAATAAAAATACAGAAAAAAAAAATCTGTGTGACTTTCTGAACACTCTAATACTAAACATGCACATTATAAAAAGCCATGTTTGTGTATTTCTTATATATTTACAGCATTATAAATGAACGCTGGCTTCTTAGCATAAGATAATTCACTTCCTTAATGACTTACACTCCCACTCAGGCTTGCATTCCTCCTGAACCTACACACTTTTCCTATGGGTTTCAGGGTAATTAATGAATAATATGCTTTAAGATGAATAACTAGATAATAAGCCTGGAATTTAAGGCTTATTACGTCACTCTGGTCAAGGGAATGTTAATATCCCTTTTCACTGTAAGTGTATCTTTTTAACTGTGCCATTCTTTTCCATTCAATATTTACCTCCCATTGATTATTTTCCTATAACAGCATGCCCCGACATCTTTAAATTCCTTTTATGCAACAGTAATTTATGTATTAATTAACACATCGTACTTTAGTCCATGCTATTACGTACATTATAACGGCTATAAAGAGTCGTTCCTTAGTTTTCTAAGTTATTAGATGTTACTGACTGTTACAAATTGCTTTTTAAATCTGTGTAGTATCAGTCTTAGATTACGTGGCACATCTGTCCTACACATCAGTATGTAAATGAGTCGAGATTGATATTGTATTCAAATGAGTTCATTAATCTAAACTTGTGATTTGCCTTGCAGCTGGAACTACTGTGAGAGCTGCTGGTACAGAAAATTAATCAACACCTTCTGACCAATTGATATTGGGAATTCAACATTGCTGTGATATAAAAGCCAGCAGCTCTCTGTATGTCTGTAAAGCACAGGTCAGAGACACCAATTAGAGGTGTGCATCAGAACTGGGATCCCATGGGTCTCAATAATGAAATTGCAGAAATAGGTGGGGGTTTTTTTCTTTCAGGTAGTCAGTCAAATATTGGTCAGAATTCCTTCAGGAGTGGGCAGGATTGGTCAAATTTTATACAGGAGTGGCTGTGTTTGGTCAAAATTACATTGGGAGTGGGTGGGAGTGGTGAATCTTCCTACAGTAGTGGCTAGAATTCTGTCAGAATTAGGCTGAATTGGTGAAAGTTTCTGCAGGAGTGGACAGGATTGGTCTGAATTCCTTTTGGAGTGGGTGGGATTGATGAAACTTCCTGCAGAAGTGGCCAGGATTGGTTTTAATTCATTCGGGAATGGGTCGGATTGGTGAAACCTTCTGCAGAATTTTACGAGAATTCCTTTGGGAGTGGGTGGGATTGGTGAAACTTCCTGCAGGAGTGGCCAGGATTCCTTTGGGAGTGGGTTGGATTGGTGAAACTTTCTGCAGGAGTGGTCAGAATTCCTTTGGGAGTGGGTTGGATTGGTGAAACTTTCTGCAGGAGTGGTCAAAATTCCTTTGGGAGTGGGTTGGATTGGTGAAACTTTCTGCAGGAGTGGTCAGAATTCCTTTGGGAGTGGGTTGGATTGGTGAAACTTTCTGCAGGAGTGGTCAAAATTCCTTTGGGAGTTGGTTGGATTGG
>JANDJT010000206.1:24622258-24637656 GCA_024331685.1 Stegophilus panzeri | reverse complement strand
AGTGTTTATCTGTAGTATTTATCTGTAGTGTGTATCTGTAGTGTTTATCTGTAGTATTTATCTGCAGTGTGTATCTGTAGTGTGTATCTGTAGTATTTATCTGTAGTGTGTATCTGTAGTGTTTATCTGTAGTGTGTATCTGCAGTGTTTATCTGCAGTGTTTATCTGCAGTGTTTATCTGTAGTATTTATCTGTAGTGTGTATCTGTAGTGTTTATCTGTAGTATTTATCTGCAGTGTGTATCTGCAATGTTTATCTGTAGTGTTTATCTGTAGTGTGTATCTGTAGTGTTTATCTGCAATGTTTATCTGTAGTGTGTATCTGTAGTGTGTATCTGTAGGGTGTATCTGTAGTGTGTATCTGCAATGTTTATCTGTAGTGTGTATCTGTAGTGTGTATCTGTAGTGTGTATGTGTTTATCTGCAGTGTGTGTTTATAGTATTTCTTTGTATTGTATCTATAGTGCTTATCTATAGTGCATATTTGTTTGTTATTTGTGGTGTGTATCTGTGATGTGGACAGTATCAGTGTATCAGTGTCTGTGTTGTGTGCATCTGTATTGTGTATCCTCACCGTGCTAATCCATCCATTCAGCTGGAGATTAAGTGTCTGACATCCTCTTGTTTTTCTCTCTCCTTGGAGAGTTTCATCATTTTCTACATTTCTGATATTTAATTGAATGCACTGTGTCTCTGCGAGAGAGCAGTGAGGGAAAGGAAAAGGGCGAGTCTTTGTTCCAGGGGAGGAGACGTTTATACTCCAGGTCTAATCAAGCTGGCCTACTTTCCTCTATTATTTTCCTGCTCTCAGGACGGCTTTTTAATCCGCTGACTTTTCACCGAGTCTGCTCAGGGGCGATCGGTGTACAGCTCTCTACTCTGAACAGGGATTTCTCAACACGAGTTCAGGATTTTGACCACAGTGACTCTTTTGTTGGAGTTAGAAATAGATCCATTTTGCATAAATGTATCTCTCATGTCAGCATCTTTATTTGGTTCATGAAAGGTCATCCTAGATACATTCAACATGAGCTACTTTTTTTCCCCCTGTCCCCAAAGCAATATTATAAGCATATTTGCACCTGTATTGAAGCTGAATATTCACCTGGGGGCGCTAAAGGGAAAGGTATTTAATTCATTTATTTTCTTTTTAAACGGTGAGGTCTAACAGCTCATATGACAGAGGTAGGTTAGGTCAGATATAGAAATATTTAAAGCATTCTAGGGTGTGAGAAACGTGCCACTGCTGTATGATTTGAATTTAAAATGTACAAATCTGATTTTTATGCCTTTATTTTCAAAACACTACATTACTGGCTGAAATGGTGGCATTCAAATCTGTGGTGGTTTGGTTTTCTGAAGGCCCCGGTTGTAGCTTTTGAAGCTTAAAAACTGAATCTGAATTCAAAGAGCTGAAATTTGAAACGGATTGTGCCACGGAAAATAAATACATTTGAACTTTCTACAACTGATTCTTATAAAATTATTAGAAAACGCACACAAAAATCAAACCAAGGGGACACAAATTAAAGTTGGCCAATGTCAACTAAAAAATTTCACTTCAAAATTCAAATAAAGGTGTAATCATTCAGATTTATACATTTTAAAATTCAGATTGTAGTGGCACATTTCTCATTCCACACGCATCCTTGAACACAGCAACAGATATATTTTAAATGGTTAACTCTAATTAGCTGGCTTACTCTCTTAGTATCATATACTTTGGTATTTAGGCCAATGTTCATGTTTTATTGAGACCCTCTCTGTATTTCTGTAAACATCGAAGCATTACATATGAACTCAGTTTGTGTTGTCAAAAATTATACTGGTTTTAATGGAAACTGTAATGGTTCCGGTGGGTCTCCACTGGTAATTTGTTGCCTTCTATCGGTGGCATGCTAGGTCTAGTGGATACCATTAAGGACCAATAATGGTAATGGTGATGCTTTTAAATGGTTAGCTGATGGTTTGTAACGGTAGTTGTAATGGAAACCATTAGAATGTCTGTGATGGTTTCTATTGTATTTTTCAGCAGGGTTGTCATAATTTAACCAATTATGGTCAGTGTGCAAATTAATAGTAGACAACAACCTGGGAACGACGTCAGAACCTCTGTGTGATGCTAGCTGGCTAACTAGCTTACTTATGTTAGCTAACATATGCTAACTAATGTTTTAGTTATAATGTAAATCACTGAGAATATGGCACTGTAAATCAAGTCCCAGATAATGTCCCAGGTAGCCATCTAGTTGTGAAGGATATATCGTAATTACAATGTGAGCACTCTTTAATGCCATCGAAATGTAGTAATTAAAACATTTTGCTGTGAACCCTGACTTTCTGAGTTGGGGGCGTGTCAATAACACAAAGTCTAGGCGGCCTCTAATATGTATGTCATGCCTACAGCAGGCGCTACCATTTAAGTGGTAATTTTGCATTTTATCTGTTCAGTACAGTTCTAATTTGTATAGTTTTGTACAGTTATAGGTTGTGCACAACTTTGCAGTGATGTTGATGAGAAATACGTATGCCTTCCACATTTTCTGACCACTTGAAAATAGACTATTTCAAAATCACGACCTCCAAACCCATATGCATGAACTTCCAAGGAGGACTTGAAGGCAGCAAAAAGCTAGTTCGTTACCCAGCTAGCTATTTGCTAAATTGACCTACAATATTGCTGTACAATAAGAGCATGCAATGCCTGTAAACTTGAGCCTGTAACTGAATTTACTGAGTAAATCCTACTGAGATGGTAGAAGGATGTTGGTTAGACTCTAATTTGCATATTCATGCATATTCATGAATCTTTACATTCGTTATGAGGGCATAAATGTAGAAATGTTCCTTGGTCAAAAAAAATTAAACAATTTCTTATTCAACGCAGTTTATTTTTAATGGTTTAAAAATATCTTTTCAGTGGTGATTGATGCTGCCCATTTATGTTTATTTCCTAGCTCTTTTTCATTTTCCCCATATATCTGTGATGTCTAAAGTCATCTCCGTTCATCTTCGCACAGCCTGTAGGGTCGATTAGGCAGAAAGGATTTCCATCTTTGCACTTGTTGGAGTTGCTCGAGCGCACCCGGAGCATGCAAATATGTCCTTTTATATCTGTATATATGACTTGTACATATGACTTCCACTTCTAATACATTTAGTCATGCCCATGCAGCTGTGAATGTATCACCGCATATATTAGGTCCAGTGTAAATGGTAGGGAAACATTACTATCAAAGGATTATGGGTATTTTCCCAGGCCTTAGTTGGATCAACAGAGGGTTTGGCTGTAACACAGCCTTCCGCTTTCAGGGCCAGGAGCTTAGTGAGGAGGAAAAACATAAGATGGGATAGATTTGGTGCTTCTTAGCATTTGATAAGTGTTTGTGAAACATTAAAGAATTCCTCTCACATTAACCACACGAGAATAGACAGGATTTTTTTTTTTTTTTTTTAAAAAAAGAACAAGATGAAGTGTAAGGAAACATGAGGGATAGTTTCAATTAACTTGTGAATTGTTTTACCTCAGAATAAAGGCTAGTTAGTTAGCAAGATTTAGATCACTATGAAATGGCCCTAAAAGCCATTTCATAGTGCTAAAAAAGCTAAAAATTAAGTGGACCCTAGCAGCTAGCATACCAGTTACAATAGCTAACTAGCCAGCCTGTGAAGATAGTAGTCTAAAGAAAGTAAATATATCTTGTAATATTAATTTCTTAAGTTAGCTTTGTACCCTGACAGCTAGCATACAAGTTACTGTAGTTAGCTTGCTAGTTAGCCTGCCAACCTCCAAATATACTAGCCTAAGGACAGTAGCTATGTCTTGTAATGTTCATTTCTTAAGTTAGCTTTGTACCCTGACAGCGAGCATACAAGTTACTATAATTAGCTTGGGGGGTCATTCCTATGTTCCCAGGGTACTACTTTCCCCAGTTCAATATTCTGTTAACACACATTAAATAAAGTTTTCCAAAGGTTTTATGTAGTGAGGAGTCATGTTCCTAGGCACCTATTAACTTTATTACCTTTTAAATTTAAACACCAAAGACACATTTAAATGACTAACAACAAGGATCAGTCTAAAATCCATCCTTCAACTACACTTGAAATGTATAAAAAGTTATGAACTTGGAAAATGAACTAGGTTGCACACGCTGAACCCTTATTTGTGCTGCTCTAAAAAAATGTAATAGCTGTTAGTCTACATTCATACATTCATACAGTTCAACGCCATGCATGAACAATAGTGAAATGTATTCACTAAACTGAAGAAATGCCATACTGTAGCCTATAAAACACAGTAAACAGTCATAAAAGGAACAAAATGTTATGTATGAACATGTCCCAGCTCTCACTGAAGCCTAACTCCAGCTTTTAATCACTATGTGTCATATAAATCTGGGGAAGATAGGACCCTAGGAACATAGATAAGTTCTCGTTAGCTTGCTAATTAGCTAGCCTACCGGCAAAGATATTAGCCTAAGGACAGTAAATATACATATCTTATCTATATAATGTTCATTTCTTAAGTTAGCTTTGTACCCTCACAGCTAGCATACCAGTTACTGTAGTTAGCTTGCTAGTTAGCTAGCGAATCTGCAAAGATACTAGTCTAAATATATAATGTAAATATAATATATCCAGTAAATATATCTTGTAATGTTTATTTCTAAAGTTAGCTTTGTTTCCTAACATGCTAGGCAGAACAGGAATCCACTCATTCCTGTTTTTGAACATGCTTAGCTTTGAATTAAAATGAAAAACGCTCAGTGACTGAATACAAACAAATACTAGTTTTACGTATATCATGCGACTGGGGATTTATCCTCAGTGGTCCCTAATACAGCAACAACTAAAAATAAAGTCACCATTCATCAGAATCTCAAACAGTGCTTTGCTCTGAAGCTGAGATAAACAAAATTTAAAACAAACTCCTTGTTGCTTTGACAAATTACACTGAGATTCTAGTCTCTCCGGACTAATCACTAAGCCCTTGATAGCGAACCTCAGCTTAGATCTATTTGGAAAAGGTTAGCTGTTGGGAAATTACTCCTCACTGTTGACTCATCTAATGTCACATCCGCTGAGGAAAAAAAAATCAGGCGCAGGAGAAAGGAGAAAACAAGATATCAGATGTTGAGCAAAGACAAATATTAATGGAAGTGAATTCCATGGGAGTGAATGGAAGTAAAATAGTAATGGAATCTTTTTGGTGCTAAAATCAACATATTCATGGTCATGTGTGTAAATCTGTTGCAGTTTGCTCAAATGGTACAAAGCGTAATGGAGGTTAAAGTTAGAGTTTAGCACCCTGTCTTAAGAATTCATACAAAATTTAATGAATTTCAACCAGATTGTCTTCAGGAAACCCAATTCAATATAAGAAACAAAGTAAAAAAATGAAAATATTAAACTTAAAGACGCATATGATCTGTAAAATTAATACAATAATAATTCCTGTAAATAATCATTCATTGTAAAATGTTTCCCAATCTTTATCTGTCTAGTTTCAGTGATCCTGTGCCCATTGTAGCCTCAGATTCTTGTTCTTGACTGACAGGAATGGATCCTGATGTGGTCTTCTGCTGTTGTAGCCTATCCACCTTATGGTTTGACATTTGTGTGTTCTGAGATGCTTTTCTGCTCACCACGGTTGTAAAGAGAAGTTATCTGGGTTACTGTAGCCTTCCTGTCTACTCAAACCAGTCCCTCATCAATTTCCACCCACAGAACTGTCGCTCACTGGATGTTTTTTGTTTTTAACACCATTCTATCTGAACTCTAAAGACTGTTGTGTATGAAAATTCAGGCACCAACAACTATGGTATGGTCAAAGTCACCGAGATGCCATTTTTCCGCATCCTGATGTTTGATGTGAACATTAACTAAAGCTCGTGGCCTGTATATGCATCGTGCTGCTGCCACATGATTGGCTGATTGCATGAATGATCATCAAAATGTATTTGACTGTGAGAGAAATCTCCAATTATCCAAACTTTAAAAAAATGTTTAAAAAAAAAAAAAAATTAATATTAAGAGAAACAATTTTACTATTTGAGATGATATAATAATACATACACTGCCAGACAAATATTCTTGAACACCCTATATTGTAGCATTAAAAATAAATAAATATAATCAAGGAACAGGTCTACAGTCCCCTCTGAAAGTATTGGAACAGCAAGGCCAATTCTGTTGTTTTCACTAAACATTGAAGACATTTCGGTTTAAGATCAAAAGATGATTATGAGACGACAGATCAGTTTTTCAGTTTCCATTTGCTCATATTTACATCTAGATGTGTTAAACAACTTAGAACATGGCATGTTTGTTGGCAGACCACCCAATTTTTAGGTGAGCAAAAGTATTGGAATAGTAAATGAAAAGTAAATAACACTTGGTTATGTATTTATTTAAATAATATCTGGTTGCACATCTCTTATATAATAACTGCATCAAGCCAGCAACCCACTGACATCACCAAACTGTTGCAATCTTCTTTGGTGATGCTTTTCCCAGCTTATACTGCAGCTTCCAATCTGGCTTTCTTACTGATTCTTACTCCTGATGAGTGGTTTGCATCTTGTGGTATGGCCTCTATATTTCTGCACTTGAAGTCTTCTTTGAACCGTGGATTGTGATACCTTTTCCCCTGCCATGTGGAGGTTGTTGGTGATGTCACTGATTGTTGTTTTTGGGTTTTTTGTCACAGCTTTCACAATGTTACTGTCATCAGCTGTTGTTGTTTTCCTTGGCCAACCTCTTCCACGTATGGTTGTTAGTACACAAGTGGTTTCTTTCCTTTTCAGGACATTCCAAATTGTTGTACTGGCTATGCCCAATGCTTGCGCAATGCCTCTGATTGATTTTTCCTCTTTTCTCAGCCGTTCTCCAATAGACAGCTCTCTGGTCTTCAAATTGGTTTATCCTTGTTAACAACAAATGCAGTCCTAAGGTTTGAACCTAGGGTTCAAACCAAGAGTAGATATTCAGAGCTATTAATTCTTTAACAATCAATTTAACAGGGCACACCTGGGCAGCAAGAATCACTTGGGAAAAAAAATGGGTGGGTTCAATCAAAAAGTTCGATGTTCTACAGTAGGTTGTTTTAACACGTCTTGATGTAAATATGAGGAAATGAAAGCTGAAATTCTGATCTATTGTCTCATTTATTTATTTGATCTCAAACTCAAATATCTTCAATGTGTAGGAAAAAATAAATAGAATCGGCTTTGCTGTTCCAATACTTTCAGAGCGGACTGTAAGTGAAATGTGAAAATTGTTATCATTAACCGATTAGTGAACCGAGAAATGCTACAACTTTATTGGGACAGTCTGGATCTAATCTAGGAAAAGGCTCTAGTTAGGTGCTCTAGGCTCACCACATATTTAAATGTTACAGTTATGACACTGTATATGAGTCCTTCATCTATAGGTTTAACAAAGGGCTTTGGCTTTATTAAAGCATTCATTTAGAGTTGGATTAAGATCTCAGACCGAGCAGATAATAAGTTCCACAATTATCCATATTTAAGTGCTATTCTACTATTTTGTATCATTTTATTTGCTCTGTGGCAGTAATTGTGATTAAATCATAATTTAAAATAAAACATAAAACTCTGAAATAGGTGCTGAAAAACTTTTGACTGGCAGTGTATACTTGTGTATATATATATATATATAATGTGTGTGTGTGTGAGTGTGAGTGTGTGTGATTTTTTTTCTTTTTAAAAACTTTCTAACCTTGAAAAAAAAAGAAGTTCTCAAGTACTTTTAAATAATGCATTGTTATTGACTGTGGGTTAATAAACACTTTAGGAGAAAATGTACGTGAAACTTTATCGCATACATAAAGGATGCTGTCAAAGCCGATTAAAGAACTTATTTAACGTTTTTTTACGACTTACGCTTGATCAGATGCATATCTCATGATATGTAACTTGTAGAAAAACAAGCGATGCATTAATGGGATTCTAACGAGCCACTGTGACTCCTGCTCTGAGCTTCTTGAGATTTTTTTTGGGTGCCAGGTTCGAGATTTCCCCTCCGAAAAACATTTGCATATACACAATGAGATGGCTCCATACGTCGGGCTAAGGAGAAGCCCGCGGGCCATGGAGACGGTGACCAAAACACAATAATTGTGAGTCAAATTCTTCCTGACACTGATCCTGTCTTGTATGGGGGACTGGACCCGAATTGCAGGCGTCCCTCCACAGCTTGTTCCTGTCACTCGCTGCTGCTGCTGTGTAATTTGCCCTCGCCCTCGTGCCTACACGTGTTCCACCGTAAGTTTGCAGAGACATAATCTGTCTGTCAGCTCTCGCTCGTCAGCCCCGGCGTGGATTGTTTATTTATTTATTTATTTATTTATTTATTTAATATTTATTTTTACACAAACACACAGAATACGGGGCTGTATGTAAATATAGCTGTCAATAGCGTAAATTGCGACAACAGCCGTTTAGCGTGACACCGCTTGAAAAACGCAACGTGCCACGAATGAGACGCTGTGAAAAAATGAGAAGTGACTAGATGTAACCGAGATGCTAAACAGAACAACCGCGCCGAGGGTGTCAAAACTAAACCTCCAATTGACTGACATTAGTGTCAAGCGCTCTGTCATGTCTCTTCGGGAGATGTTTTCGCATAACAATGTGGAAGAAAAAGCGTTAAAAGCCCGGCAATATCCTGCCTCATGCAGATCTTCATACAGTAACAGGATACCATACAATGCTGCTTTTTCAAAAAAAAATTTCCTTTTTTTTTTTCTTTTTTTGGGCGCCATTTTGCAAAAGCAGTCGGCACCTCGGCGGAATACCCAAAATGTCGGCGTGACATTTATTTCACAAGCCCAAATAGTCTATCTCAAAGACGCTCGTTCGGGAGAAAAAAGTTTGGAACGGCAGAGCAGCTGCATCTCAGGACGGAGAGATTTTTTCTTTTTTCTCGACAGAGCGAGACGGCTCGTAAGAGAACTTCCGTAATTTCCTTTTCTCTATTCGTCGACGTGGATTTCCATTCTTGATTTGGTTTGTAGCCCTTTTGAGAAATTCTGCTGTCAAGGATGATTTAAAGGCAATTCTGCAGCGCCACTAATCGTGAAAACAGCTCTACATATTATCATTCCTCGAACTTGTATACTCTCCATATTGCTGAATTAGATGTTCTGGAGGTTTTAAAGCCATTACTTCTACACTGTAGACTTCTGCCATTAATAACTTTGGTCATTTATTTCATAGGGTGTAAGATTTCCACAGTGCAGTGGTCAACAGGAAAGACGGAGAACTTCTCAAGTTCTCCAGAAATCTATTTCGCAGTCGCTCAGGCAAAAGTGCTGTTTCATTACTTTTAACCTGCGCACAAAATACAACTTTTCAGCTTAAAGCACACACACACATATAAACATGTACGAAGTCATTCTAGAGGTTTTTCTATTCTCTAAACATTTTTTCATGATAATTTTTTTAATCATCATTACCGAGGGTGCCAAAAAAAATTCTGGTGCTAAATATTTTGTCTTATCTATTTCTTTTCTTGTGCATTAATTTCAGATTAAAACATCATGGAGGCTATTCTCAGACCTGAAGGAACAAAAGCAAATGAGAACTATTTGAAGTTTTCTAAAATGCTTGGAACATCCTACATAAAGTTTGAGGAATTTTAGTCTAAATGACACTAAAATCAAGAAATCTGCATGAATGAATCAGGACATTTTTAAGCAACTACACAATGTATTGTGTCTCAAATTTGTCATGCTTAAAAAATTTTTTTTTTTTTACTCAACTTTGTACATTTTCCAAGCTAGAAAGTTGATCAGATTAATATTAACACAGTGTGAGCATCATTGGAGAGGGAAAACTTATATAAGAGAAAATAAATACACAACTCAAGTCAGATGTTTTTGAACACCTGGAGTTTACACAGTAAAATTCCTAGTGTTGAATTAACACCCAGAGTGTTCATTTGAGTCCACTGGACTTATATAAACACTGTAGGGTGTTAAATCAACACTGGCAATTTTGCTGTGTATGTTTTATTGTAAATATTATTGATAAAACATAACCGATATATTATATTGCTTAGTGTAATCACTATTACTGCCACAGGGCAAACTAAATAAAATAAAATAGCTATTAAATAAGTTAAGGTAAATACTGTGTAATGTAAAAATATGCGTAAATAACATCAATCTCTGTAGAACTCACAAACATTACTGTTAATTGTAAAACATAAATATGTGGTGTGACTCAAGTGGCTAAAATGATTTTAAGATTTTAAGATCAAGATTGTTTTAATGAAATCAAGTCATTTCTGAGGTTTCTCAATTCACTATACATTTAATAATCAAAAAAAGACTCAACCTCGTACTTTATCCTTAGGGATTGTAGTTTAAGAGGCATTTTTGGGAAAAACAAATGTGACGTATTAGGCATCCTATATTTTTTTCATATGTACAAAAGAATTCAAAAGAATTAAAACCCTTGGTGAAAAAAACAGCAACAACAACAACAACAAAAAAACAACCAAAGGCTATGAAAAAATATCTCTGTGTTTATTTAGCTTAATCTCACACTGACAGTGTGAGAGAAATCTGATTCCTGTCATCTAATCACATTATATATTTATCACAGCGAAACAGGAAGTCATGAACAAGCGATTATGAATTCCTTATGTTCATAACAATTTCTAGGAGTGCCAAAAATTGTGACTTGTGGTTTTGTTAAAAAAAAAAAATTATATTCAATTTTATTTTTTATTTTATTTTTTTATTTTTTGGTATTTTCTTTACACACAAAGAGGTTTTTTTTTTTTCAATGCATGATGGTATGTTTGAGAAACCTGATACAGTTTTAAAGGCAAAAAAAAGACTTTCCACAACAAATAACTATTTTTTATTACACGATTTTATTTTGTATTATTTGTGACTTGTTATGGTATTTTTCAAATTATTGTCATAAGCATATATATCACACATACATATAGTCAAGTCCATAAGCACGATGGATTTGAAATGAAGCAACCAAGATATGATTGAAGTATAAATTTTCAGCTTTAATTCAAGGGGTTCAACAAAAATGTTGCATGAACTCTTTAGGAATTACAGCCATTTCTTTTATTATTATTATTATTTTTTTTTTTTTTACAGATTCCCTCCATTTTCCCAGGCTCAAAAGTTTGTCCCTGTCCAAATACTTATGGACCTGGTTGTATAGATGTATATTTAAACTGTGCTCCACTTTAAATCCTTTTCTCTCCACAGACTATATGAACATATAACCATAAGCCGGTGTGGCAGCTGGAATGAAGAATAGTTTAGTCATTTGACGTGAGAAAATCGTCACGCTTCTGATTCAGCCTCATCGGTTCTGGCAGGTTCCTGTGAAAGAATGAAGCGCTGAACATTGGCTGCCTTGTGCAGTTTAGGCGACAGAACCTCCTTCACTTTTTAATGCGCCGTCCTGAACATGACTAGTTTAACTCTTTTTAGCTCTACAGTAAAATGGCACTACATCTAAATGTCATTTCTATTATACAGAGTGTCTGAAAAGTCAGGAACTAATGGGAATATATTGAGTGAATACGTCGAGGAAAATCCACACAAGCATGATACGACGGCTGAGAAAATGCGTAGTGCGTGTAACGCATATAATAAATACCAAGCTAAGTAAATATGTAGTTTTATCCACATTGATTCCTGACATTTTGGACACCGTATTATATTGTAACATATTAGGACAGAATTTATATTGTTTATAAGATGTAATAGAAGTTGAATATCAGCTTCAATTCAATTGTATTTGTATAGTGCTGATAACAATGGACATTACAGAAATCAGGATATCAATTTTTTATTTAGACCTAATGAGAAGACAGGCGACGGTGGAAAGGAAAAACTCCAGCTGACATGAGGAAGAAACCTTGAGAGGAACCAGACTCAAAATGGAACCCATCCTCATCTGGGTAACCCAAGATTATGTGATTATAAATCATTTCCCTTCTATAACTGTATAATATATAGTCCAAAAGTGCTAAATGTGTTAACAAGAACATGAATATGAGCATCTGAGTCATTTCTGAACTCATTATAGTTTTAACATTAAGTCTGTTAGCTAAACTGAACTGTTTAATTATGGAGAGTTGAATGCAAAACTTGCCTCACACCTTGGGGGTTCGAACCGTGCCTCCTCCCTATTTGCGCAGAACTTGCATGTTCTCCCCGTGCTTCAGGGGTTTCCTTTGGGTACTCTGGTTTCCTCCATTTCTCCAACATGTGTTGTAGACTAATTGTTATTTCCATAGATTGTGAATGGGTACCCTCCTTCATCTAGGATGTCCCCCCGCCTCATACGGTACAGAAAATGGATGGATGGATGTAGTACCATCCACAGTAATCTCAGTGATCTTTAGGCTGTCCATGTGGGGTCATCCTCAGCAGCGGCGAATGATTTTCACCTGATGAGAACTCCAAATGGAAGTAGAGCATCAGGATGGATCAGGCCTTTCCGGAGAGCAGAGGGAGTCAGGATCATTGGTAACTCACTCCTTACAGCACCTTACAGAGAAGTACTCTGTTTGTCTGGTGTGTCCTTCCAGAATTTCCCCCAGTTTTTGCTTGTAATTAATTTATTCTCATAGTACACTTTTGAACACCCGGACTTCTCAATTCTGATTGGTCATATACACTCGTTCTAATACGTTCAATCATTGCTATAGTAACAGCTCAAAACCGATTGAAAAAAAATTATATAATTCTGTTTTATAACAACGAAAAATATAGTCATTAATATGCTAAACATTTCTGTACCGACACATTTATTTAACATTTATGGAAGGAGTCTCCAGTGTCAGTGCTTTGTAACAGTCAGTAACCTTTCTGTCATCATGTAACATGACAAGCTGTGTTATTTATTTATTTTTTGTCTTATTAACGTCACCTCATCGTCAGGCCTCATCACACCATCCCGTCGCTGATTATTTTCCTATAACAGCATGTCCTCGAGTGTTTAAAAAAAAAAAAAAAAAAAAACCCACTCAAAGAATCACTATTATTACCACAGACCAAACAAAATGATACACTATGTCATTAAATCTATAGATAAAAGAATCCTAGACAGTGCTAGTATTAACTGCAAAACATAAATAAGTGCCTCATTAGCATGATAAAGATTTCAGCCTTTTTCTGATTAGATTAGATGTACAGTGTGTCCCAAAAGTCTCCATATACAGGGGATTATGTTTGCCAGCACCACTTTGGTTATGTCTTCATCAATGTATGTTCGTGGACGTCCACTTCTCGTTGGTCTGCAACACTTCCAGCCTTTTTGAGTTTGTTAATAAGTTTGGCAACACCAAACTATCGCAACCTTGCGACAGTTTTCCGATCCAACCATGAGAATGATTTCAATACATTCTACTTTTGTCAAAGGCATTCTTAAAGACTATCTGAAAATAATATATATTATAAACTAAGATTTTGGAAGACGTTTTGCTAAAAAGTGTTGATTTCCCCCTACGTATGGAGACTTTTGGGACACCCTGTAGATTGTTCAAGTAAAATAGTCATGCCAAATGTTTTCTTTGTTCACTAATCACTTAATAATAAATATTTCTCCATACCTATTGCAAATTTCAGAGTGCTTAAAATGAAGTCTTTTTTTTTTTTTTTAAATGCCAAACTATAGAGAGTGTTCAAAAATCTTTGGAGCGGCAGTGCATGTATTATATAATCTTAAACAGTAACACTGTTTCTCTGAACATTAATGAACAAATAACATTTGGATAATTTGTGGTGAAGATTTCTCTCACAGTCTCGTGTACAATCTCTTCCTCACACCTGCTGGTCTATCAGAATTAAACAGCGTAAATGCGTATCTAAAAAAAAAAAAAAAATACTCAACACAGCAGGAATGTTTTGTTGCTCCTGCGTTTGAGAAAAACATTTAAAAACAATATAAAAACAGTTCAAACGTACATTCCTTCTCCCAGTTCTATTCCCCCATAATTGAATCACGTTTTAGTAATTGCCTGCTTCTTTAACTTACGTTAAAATCTTTAGATTATTAAATGCACTTATAAATACATTTAAACAGGATATGCGAACACCAACATTCACAGAAAAGGCACAGTGATGTTTTTCCAGGTAGTGTGATCAAATAAAAATCATCAGGGCAGAGTGAGGTGATGTGGAGGAAGAAGAGAAGCAGCAACATGTTACAGGAGGGAGCGAGGGAGAGAGAAAGAGAGAGAGAGAGAGAGAGAGAGAGAGAGAGAGAGAGAATGCTCATTATTGTCAGAAAAATATCAGAAAGGGAAAAAAAAACAGAGCGATAAACCTCTAAGAAAAGGACAATAGGAGAGGCCAAGTGTTTGACAACGAAAGAAAGAAACAAAGAAAGATTAATTAATAATGTATAAGAGAAAAAACTAAGGCAAAGAAAGAAAGAAAGAAAGAAAGAGTTAATGCAATGTGAAAAATGACAGATGACAAAAAAGAATAAAAAAATAATTAAATAAACAAATGAAACAAATGAATGAGTCAGTGGGTCAGTGAATGAGTGAGTGAATGAATGAGTCAGTGATTGAGTGAGTGAGTCAGTGAGTGAATGAGTCAATGGGTCAGTGAGTGAGTCAGTGAGTGAGTGAATGAGTCAGTGGGTCAGTGAGTTAGTGAGTGAGTTAGTGAAGGAGTCAGTGGGTCAGTGAGTGAGTTAATGAATGAGTCAGTGGGTCAGTGAGTGAGTGAATGAGTCAGTGATTGAGTGAGTGAGTCAGTGAGTGAGTAAGTGAATGAGTCATTGGGTCAGTGAGTGAGTGAATGAGTCAGTGGGTCAGTGAGTGAGTGAGTGAATGAATGAGTCAGTGATTGAGTGAGTGAGTCAGTGAGTGAATGAGTCAATGGGTCAGTGAGTGAGTCAGTGAGTGAGTGAATGAGTCAGTGGGTCAGTGAGTTAGTGAGTGAGTTAGTGAAGGAGTCAGTGGGTCAGTGAGTGAGTTAATGAATGAGTCAGTGGGTCAGTGAGTGAGTGAATGAGTCAGTGATTGAGTGAGTGAGTCAGTGAGTGAGTAAGTGAATGAGTCATTGGGTCAGTGAGTGAGTGAATGAGTCAGTGGGTCAGTGAGTGAGTAAGTGAGTCAGTGAGTGAGTGAATGAGTCAGTGGGTCAGTGAGTTAGTGAGTGAGTTAGTGAATGAGTCAGTGGGTCAGTGAGTTAGTGAATGAGTCAGTGGGTCAGTGAGTTAGTGAGTGAGTTAGTGAATGAGTCAGTGGGTCAGTGAGTTAGTGAGTGAGTGAGTCAGTGAGTGAGTGAATGAGTCAGTGGGTCAGTGAGTGAGTAAATGAGTCAGTGGGTCAGTGAGTGAGTAAGTGAGTCAGTGAGTGAGTGAATGAGTCAGTGGG
>JANDJT010000206.1:24604655-24620353 GCA_024331685.1 Stegophilus panzeri | reverse complement strand
AAAGAAAATGGGAGAGGTATGGAAGCTGAAGAGAGAAAGAAAGAAAGAAAGAAAGAAAGAAAATGGGAGAGGTATGGCAGCTGAGGAAAGAAAGACTGAAAGAAAGAAAGAAAGAAAGAAAGAAAGAAAGAAAATGGGAGAGGTATGGAAGATGAATAAAGAAAGAAAGAAAGAAAGAAAATGGGAGAGGTATGGAAGATGAAGAGAGAAAGAAAGAAAGAAAGAAAGAAAATGGGAGAGGTATGGCAGCTGAAGAAAGAAAGAAAGAAAAAGATAGGAGGCAAAGTTATGGACCCTGAATACTTAAATACAAAGAATACAAAGGAATACACCACCTATTTACACTTGTAGTGTGTGTGTGTGCGCGTGTGCGTGCTTGAATTCAGACCTTGTGTAAAATACATAAAAATCCAGTTCCTCTTTAGTCCTTTACATTTAGTTCAGTTTTAATCATTGCCCTTGATTCCTCCTGAGTAAAGCACAGAAGTGGTAAAGTGTACAGAATTCCCAGTGAGCCTCTAACCCATGCCATGTGTGCAGGATCTGTGTCCGGCTGCAGAAGACTGACAGCAGATCTGCTTTAAACATGCTCTGTAGGCTCTGAGGAAACGGATCTGCCTTCTGCAGAGGTGCACATTACTCTGGCTGGAAAACATCAGCCAGCCCTGTGTGTAAAGTGCAGGAGTAAGGAGTCCAGTGTGGGCTGGAATGCTGTCCCATTCACCCTTACCCCTCCAGAAACAGAGAGAGAGAGCGAGAGAGCGAGAGAGCGAGAGAGCGAGAGAGAGAAAGAGAGAGAGAGAGCGAAAGAGAGAGAGAGAGACAGCGAGAGAGAGAGAGAGAGAGAGAGAGAGAGAGAGAGAGACAGCGAGAGAGAGAGAGAGAGAGAGCGAAAGAGAGAGAGAGAGACAGCGAGAGAGAGAGAGAGAGAGCGAAAGAGAGCGAGAGAGAGAGAGAGAGAGAGAGAGAGAGAGAGAGTGTGTTTGTTGTTCACATCCATCACCTCCTGGCGCTGACCAACAACTGACCCATCTGTCTGCAGATAATTGGAAACCCGTCTGCATGACTAACTGATAAGTATCCAATATTTACATTTGCATTCTTGTTAAAAGATTACGTTTTGCCTTTTTGTCGTGGGAATGTGTAGTGTGTTGACTGAAATTAAGCAGGAATGTTCTCTTAACATTCTCTTAACTCTCCACGTTAACATTTTTTTTTGCACATTTTTCACTTGCTTAAAAAAAATAAAAAATTCACAAGTGATTTTTCTTCATGATTCCATTAGTTTTTATTAAATTAATTTTCATTTATTCATCTTCAGTAAGTGCATTATCCTAGTCAGGGCCTATACCAGGAACAGGGCAGGGAACAGGGAACAGGGCTCTCATTAACACCTAGGGGCAGATTTGCTTCACTGATTGCATACTACATGACTTTCAAAATCTCTGAGTCACTGACCCTTTCACACTACATGACTTTAATTACTTGTGATCAGTTGTTTGGTGTAACTCGGATATGAGGCGTTCACAAGATGATCTTTCACTTGGAGAGATCCCCGCCAAAGCACACCTGACCCTGCTTTCTCATGGAAATAAATACCAGAGCTGTCTATCATTAGAAAAGAGTAAACAAGTAAAAAGAGTAATATCTGAAAGTGTGAAGGAAATATTGTTCGAGGACATGCAGGGAGCATGCAGAGCCAAAAAACAAAAAACAAAAAAAACAAAAAACATAATTACTTTTATACTGTGTGATGGCAGGAATCATGTTGTGTGTTTTTTTTTTTTTTTGTTTTGTTTTTTTTTGCAGCTCCAAACAAGCATTTTGGTATGACATTCGAAATAAGGTCTTTTAGATGCGTTTTTATTGTTACATCTTACATCTTTATGCTCGCCCTCCAACACAACTAGATTTAAGATAAACTGGATTCAGGGATCTGCTGCCCGTGAGAACAGATATATTAGATTTGCTCTTGGGCTCTCATTGGCTGTTTCTCAGTGCTGGACTTGCAACTAGTCAGAGTGGGTTTCACACTACATGATTCATCACTAAGAAAATCAAACCTGCTTGAGAATATCAGAGCCTCTGCGATCACTCGGAGACTGAGAAATCATATTCCGATCCAGGATATTATGAGAAACAATGTCTTTGCCATGCTTTTTGCTGGGATTGTCCATAAAGGCACTGCTTCAGGATACTGGCCCTCTAAGCCAACAATAACTAAGAAAAACCAGTACAGTCATGCTGATCGGTCTAATGACTTGACAAAATCCATACCAATGTGTTCAAAAGGTATCCGGATTAATGGTAAGGGAGTAATGCTGCGTTTAGGGTGGCTGGCAGATTAACCAACTGACATTCATGGCATTACGTACAACATCAGCGTACATCGCCATGGACGCCAAGCTAATAAAAGCTAGCCATGAGCCAATGTAGTGTTTTATCTACCCCTACGTACCCGGTCATGGCGGGCTCTGCAGTTCTTAGGCACCAACAACTGAGTTACTGATTCACAGCTCTGAGTGTCCTGGCTCAGGGTGTACAACCTATTCTGACTAATGGTGAAATAGGGGTAGGCAAGGGTGAACCTTGACCATAATACATGCCCACCTATGATCATAGCCTGGTTAAAGGCATGTCATAGTGTGTCATCACAAGACCGCTCCAAGGGAATCAGACAGGGGCATTACTGATGCAAGAGGTATCAATCGAACCCCATCTCCGAATCCCACCGGTCCCAGTTGCTGTCACTGATGCAAGAGGTATCAATCGAACCCCATCTCCGAATCCCACCGGTCCCAGTTGCTGTCACCTGACGCGGCCATGGCTTCACAAACCACATGCTCCTTCACCTGCAAGCACTCACACAGCCAACTGTTTAAATCCTGGTCAATTCGTTCCCAAAATTTCTGTGTGGAAAAAGTAGGGACTAACTGTCACCTTTACTTCATGAATTTGTTCCTTATTTTCAAGGGATATTCCAAGGGATAAATGAGCACATCCCTGTGAATATACCTCACCCTCACCTCCCAAACGCATCCAGTGCCTTGCCTTGAATCCGGCATTGATGCACTAGATTTTGTGAACAACCTGAGTCCACCAAGCTATAATATAACCCCCCTTGAATACTCACCGGTACACAGTATTGGGATTCCTGATTGGGAGAGATCAGTGAGGCAGCGGAGATCCGGCACACCTGATCCACCTACTTCTGAGTATACCTACTTCTAAATGCTGTAATGTAATGTAATGAGGGCGCTCAGCCCGGAAATGCCCAGGCTCTCTGCAGCTCCAGCAGTCCTGCCCGGGCCTAGCTCCAACTCTCAGGGGGAGCAGTGGGGGGTACGCTGGGAACAGAGGGAGAAAAAGAGAACACACGGGGTAACGAGGAGCGTTATTTCCTACATCTGCTCCAGTACGCTGATCTCCACAGTGCTTGTTATACATGGCATGTTAGACACTTGCATCAGGTTTGCATTCCCTCTACCGGCCAGTGGTGTCGCTGTGGCTCACCCCACGGTTGGTGTCAGCTGCTTTTCCTGCAGGCTGAGGAAAGCCTCATGTTACCGCTGCTGCACGGTGGCTAATGACTGGAAGAGCTGTACTAGCAGAGCAGAGTTTCTTCATTCTCCAAGCTCACAGGTTCCAACACCAGTATAACAGCCCGTGAAGCCACAAGGAGAACGCAGAAGACCTAAGTACACTTTTTAGCCTTTCAGCTCGTTCTGTTTTAATATAGCTCAGCCACTGGTTTTGAAAACAGAGCTCATATACTGTAAAAACACCAACAAACACTCATACTCAGGTTATAGAGGGATCAGAATCATCATGGCCAGGTGAAACAACTCACTAATTACCTTCCCCTTCATCCCCTGATTTGCCTCTCCCATAGCCTTCAATAAAACCACACCCCACCTACCAGACTCACATGATTCATATGAAATGGTAGGGGCTAAATGTATGATTGCTGATCAAAAGAAAGAAAGAAAGAAGTCCAAAGATGATCCATTTTATTACTCATTTTAATAGTCAGAGTATGGAGCTGATCAATGCACAAAAAATCACCCCCTCCTCCACCACCAGCACCAAAAAAAAAAAAGAAAAAAAAAAAGCCACATGCAGGATTGTACCAACTGTTGTTGTGCTATAACATATGCTCTCCCTGCGGAGTTTTACCTGCTCATCCTGTTTTACAGATATAACTGTAAGTATCCTCACAGATATCTCACTGTGCACGCGTGTAATTATTTTCTGTTCCATTAATTACTGCCAAGTCATTACATCTCATTATCTAATAACGCTCAAGCCTAATAATCCAGCAAAGAAAAGCGTGCCAACATTTATGTATATTATCTAGTCTGCTTTCCACTCCAGCTCAAGGCAGAAAAAAAATCGTTGTCTTATTTGTTTTTTTATGTATTTATTTTTTGCCTGCCTGTCCACCTACACACATTTGATGACTTATGAATATGTAAGCTTTAGATGATTACTGCCAGATTTGGGGTTGAGAAATATTAGAATGATTAAAAGTCTGAGCATTTTCTTTTTCTTTCGCTCAGAGCAGTGAGATCCCAGAGGACCGCTTCAAAATCTATCTGCTCCATATTTGGTGAAAATAGCACCAAGTCCTCACTGTGACATGATACACATGGAGAGATGTTTCAGGAAGTTCCAGTGATGCTTTAACATCATAAAAAAATGTGAAAGAATGAAAGAAATAAAGAAAGAAATGGGAGGGGCTAAATGTGTGGCAGCTAAAGACAGAAAGAAAGAAAAAAGAAATGGATGGGGAAAACATATGACCGTGAAAGAAAGAAAGAAATGGGAGGAGCCAAATCTATGTCAGTAAAAGAACGAAAGAAAGAAAGAAATGGGAGGGGCCAAATGTATGTCCGTGAAAGAAAGAAAGAACGAAAGAAATGGGAGGGGCCAAATGTATGTCTGTAAAAGAAAGAAAGAAAGAAAGAAAGAAATGGGAGGGGCCAAATGTATGTCCGTGAAAGAAAGAAAGAAAGAAAGAAAGAACGAAAGAAATGGGAGGGGCCAAATGTATGTTGGTAAAAAAAGAAAGAAAGAAATGGGAGGGGCCAAATGTATGTTGGTAAGAGACAGAAAGAAAGAAAGAAGAAATGGATGGGGAAAACATATGACAGTGAAAAAAAGACAGAAATGGGAGGAGCCAAATATATGTCAGTAAAAGAAAGAAAGAAATGGGAGGGGCCAAATGTATGTCAGTAAAAGAAATAAAGAAAGAAATGGGAGGTGCCAAATATATGTCAGTAAAAGAAATAAAGAAAGAAATGGGAGGGGCCAAATATATGTCAGTAAAAGAAAGAAAGAAAGAAATGGGAGGGGCCAAATGTATGTTGGTACAAAAAAAAAGAAAGAAAGAAAGAAAGAAAGAAAGAAAGAAAGAAAATGGGAGGGGCCAAATGTGTGGCAGCTAAAGACAGAAAGAAAGAAAGAAGAAATGGATGGGGACAACATATGACAGTGAAAGAAAGAAAGAAAGAAAGAAAGAAATAGGAGGGGCTAAACGTATGTCAATGAAAGAAAGAAAGAAAAGTACGCTCCATACTTGCTGAAAAATGATGAAAAAATGTTGACACTGAAACACGATCCACGTTTAGAGAGGAAGATTGAGGAAGTTCCAGTGATGTTTTAATATGACAATAAGAAAGCGCTGCCAGGCCTGAGCTGATAAAACAGACGCTGTTCCCTCCAGTGTCATTCCTACAGTTTATCTTGTGAGAAATGTAATGCGGGTGTGTTCTAGGCAGAGTTCCCATATTCGTGAATAATAGAGAAGTGGTCCGTATCTGTAATGCGATCCAGTCCGCCCACTCAGTGCAATATTCCAGGGCATAATCCAAATTACATTGCTATCACCTTCCATTTCATAAACAGTCCGTAATGGATGGAGGTGTCGCTTATCAGATGGAGAGGTTTTGGTGGCTCGCTCCCAGTTTGTTTAGTATATATTAAGGTCTGTTTTACTTACAGAGCGAGACAGAGGAGCATGGTTAAGGTGGAAAACCCGGGCTGAGGCTGTAAGCAGTGTTATCAAAAGCAAAGGACATGTTCATTCCCGGTGTTTTCATTTCATCTGCAGGGGATTAGATAGCCAGTTGTGCTTTGGCCAAGTTCCCCATCCGGAAATATAACTCTCTGGTCAGGACACGTTGGCTCGCTCCCTGGAGGATCAAACGGATGGCGGATATAATGATCATCATGATGATGATGATGATGATGATGGTGATTTTTTTTTCCCCTGAGCTACAATTCCCTGATCTACCCAATTCCTTGTTACACTTTTTCTTTACTATTTACTTAATAATCCTTATTATTGTCCACATTTTATTCCCATTACTATTTTACTATATAATCTTAATAGCGTTTTTATTTTAAGGTTAATTTAGTATTATTTTTAGAATGTTTTTTTCTTGGGTATTTAGATGGCGTTTTTGTTTTGTCTATCTATCTATCTATCTATCTATCTATCTATCTATCTATCTATCTATCTATTGTATGGGTAGATCATGATTTTTTTCTCCTCTTATGTTGATTAATTACAAATGTATTTATTTATTTATTTGTTTATTTATTTGTTTGTTTGTTTATTTATTTATTTATTTTTCTGTGCTTTATCCAATTCCTTTACTAATGACTATTTTACATTAATTAGTTATTTATTTTAAGGTTACTGCTGCATTATTTTTTGTAGCATTATTACTTCTTGGAAATTCTATGATATTTTTATTTTCTATATTTTCTCCTCCTATGATGATGAGTGATGAATTCTGTTGATAATTATATTATTATATTATGTATTTTTTTTTAGAATTTCTATTTTCTTTATTTTCATTGTTTTACCCGTTTATGCTTGTTTTATTTGCGATTTTTATTGTAGAACATTTGACTTTAGCTTCTTCTTCTTCGTCTTCTTCTTCTTCTTATTATTATTATTATAAAAGATCAAAGTGCATGCTTTTGGTTCGGAAAATCAGTTCAACCGCACTAACTAGTACTTAATTAAAAGGGATGTAAATCCATCATGAATGATAAATCAGAAAAAATCTCAGATGTTTCACTCATCTGATACAGATGCAGCAGTTTCAGTATATTTAATCCTTTACTGCATGATGTTGCCATATGGCAACAATGAATTTATCTCCATTTTTTTGATAGACAATAATACAAAACCATTTTATTAAATATATATTTTTATTACTTGAACTAAAACCTTTTTTTATGTAAATGTAATAATCCATGCAGTAAAGGGTTAACTACAACGCTACACACTGCAGAGTTTATCCTTTAAACAAATGAAAAGCATTCTTTATTAAACATTTATACATGACCTTAACTCCATTTACTTGAGGAGGGAACTAACACAGAACATTTTGTTGCAGTACTTTAGTTCAGTATAAGTATCTGTGCTTTTTTCTTTCACCTAATATTTGGACCTTTACTCACTCCATTACAAAGAAAAATCTCTATTTTAATCTCCTCACAACGTTTCTAAACGTCTTTCTAATCATTTGTTTGTAAAGTCATAATGTGACCTTTTCGGCATCAGACAGCCATCGCTGTAATCTATCTGCTGTTGTGTACACTTGTCTTGTGACAGCTATTAGCATTCAGCTAGTTTGTATCATCAGCTAGCTAAGATTGAAGAGATTAAGAATAAAGTTATTATTAGTTAGCCTTAGCTAACGTTTTCCTTGGAGAAAGCGACACTAATTTACCTTCAGGAACTAAAATCAGTGCGTGTGTCTGTTTCATTTGTGAATCTTCCTTGTACTTTAACTACATCTTCTACTTGTCTACTTCACCTTGACGCTGTACTACATTACGCTGAAGCTGTACTTCAACATTTACTAAAGCATTGTTTAGATGAATGCTTAAGTAAAGGTTTTTAGTAGTTTTGGATAATGATTTGGATAATGATTTCCACCTGCGCTCACTGTTTTTAAACACTGTCTGAAAGTGTGTAAGGCACACAGACCTGAGTGTGTACCGAGCTGTTTCGACATTCTGAAGGTAAACTCTCGGTTAAAAGCGAGCCTGTGTAATTACGGCGAGGGGGGTGGGGGTAGGTGTGGGGGGGTGGTCGTCAGTGGTAGGTTGAAGGAGCAGCAGGACATTAGAGGAAAGGTGCACGTGGCAAAGCATTTTACAGCTCAGGTAGACGAAGAATCAGCGCCAGCGCCCTTCCCGATCGGACACTTCCACCCTCGTGATTTATTCAGCGCGCCACAAGGTGCCCTTCGAAATGGCGCATCCCAACAATTACGCGGTCACCTTTTTTTTGTGTGTGTGTGTGGGAGGACTGAGTCGAAATGTAGTGCTTGGAAGATGGCTAGAGTGCAACGCTTGACATTTCACTAAAGCTAATTACATTTGTCATTTTCAATTCAGATAAACAAACACCTCTGTGTGTGATTAAGGTGTCAATATTATCGTGCCGAGCTTTTCGTGCTTGATCATCACACTCAGTAATCCGAATACAAAGTACATGAAGCGTACGAATGATCCTAATACTATTCCTGTTTTTATCTTGTAAGTTTTTATCTTACAATCTGTATCATAACGCACGCGCTATTCAGACTGAGGAGAATGCTCTCCTCTCCTCTCCTCTCAAAGTGCCTTGCCTGGTTCGAAGACATTGAATATAATTTACAGGCTGGTCACAACACCTTTCTTTTTTTTTTTTCTCCCCTCATCCAGAGAATCAGACTCTGCCCTTGTTATCTTCTGTTGCCATAAACCCTCAGTCCATAATGACCAGCCTACGAAACCTAGCGTATCGCTCCACAGAGGGAGGTGTAAACAGTAAAGTCAGCATTAGCAACAGAATCAGGCCTGATTGAGGTGAGCTCGCTAATGAAGCCTCATCATGGCTGTCATGCCTGCGAAAGAGTTCGCTCTTTAAAGATCAACTGCACCCTGCGGTCCTCTCTGCTACCTTGTCTCCTCGAAAAAAATTAAAATTCATCCTCCTAACAACATAGACAGGGTACAAAGAGACGTCACATCATCAGAAAGTGTTCCATTTATACATACTGTATGTACCGTATATTCCTAACTATCAGGGACAGATGATATACAGTCAGGTCCATAAGTTTTTGGACATAATTTTGCCTCTGTACGCCGCCACAATGGATTTGAAATGAAGTAATCAAAATGGAATTGAAGTGTAGGCTTTCAGCTTTAATTCAAGGGGTTTAAGAAAAATACTGCATTAACCATTTAGGAATTACAACCATTTTTTTTTTTTAGTAAGTATCCCTCCATTTTCACAGGCTCAAAAGTAATTGGACAAAACTAACAATCATAAATATTAGGATTATTTCTAACACTTGGATGCAAATCCTTTGCTGTCAATGACTGCCTGAAATCTGGAAGCCATGGACATCACCAAATGCTGAGTTTCCTGCCTCGAGATGCTTTGCCAGGCCTTTCCTGCAGCCGCCTTCAGTTGCTGCTTGTTTATGTGTCTTTCTGCCTACAGTTTTGTCTGCAGTAAGTGAAAAGCATGCTCAACTGGGTTGAGGTCATCAGACATTTAAGAACGTTTCATTTCTTTGCCTTTAGAAGTCCAAATCCAGATGGTTAAGTCTGTTCAATTTGCCAAGGCTTTTTTTTTTTTATGCACAATTTTGTAAAAAATTGTGTCACTATCAAGATACTTATGGACCTGACTGTAAATGGACAAGCAAGTCCTGTGTTTCAAAGCTAAAAAGACATCAGTATATGTTTTCCACATATTATTCGTGGATTATTTTGCATTTTTTTTGTAAATGAACTGACGACAAGAGCACCGCTGATGTTTGTTAGAACAATACACAGAATGCTATGTAAAAGCTAGGGCTGACTTCATTCTAGCCCAGACTATAGAGTCAGTGACAGCTGTGTCAGGCTATTACTCAGAGTGACACACCCCCTAGACTTGATTTCCATTTGGGCTGTTATTGTTCTGTAACATGTCATCAGCAGCGTTTGAGAAGGCGCATGTGAAATACAGTCTCGGTGTAACGAGTGTGAACGAGGTGGATTATTTACTCTGCGGCTCCAAAATTGCTTTGGTGGAGAAACAAAAAAGTAGGTAGACTAAACACACATTGTCCAATTGAAGTACAAATTACACAAATGGACAGATAACAGAAGCATATATTTAGTGGTTTTTCTGTTCACTGTGTTTGCTGCAGCTGTTTCTCCGACTTTAAGTGTGCGTAGTATTAGTAGTAGATTGCATTACATCATTCTTATCATGCCCTCGATAAGCCCTCATGATACAGTAGAATGCATTGCTCAACCCCAATAGTTTCGTTGTTAAGCTCTAGACAGATATTAGATTTATAGATTAGCCTAGATGAGTTGAATAGTAACGACTCAACCCAAACAAACCCCATATGCGCCAGTGTGTCTAGATTCCAGCAGACTTTAGTGATTTCCCCAAAGCCTAGCACAGCTGATTCAACTTATCAGTTCATTACCAGGTGTGCAAGAGCCGGGAAAATTATCAAACCGAGCTGGCCCTCAATTAGCCCTCCATTTATGCAAGCCTTAATTTAAACCAGGTTCTTTCCCAGATACAGTCCTGTACAGCTGTCATACAGTCTGCACAGTTTGGTGTTCCTTTCCTGCTCAAACGCACCTGAGTCAGCTCGTAAACAGCATGGAAATTAGCTGCATCGATCTGGATACAATTATAAGAAAGCCACTAACTACTGTGAATTCTATTAAAAAGAACATGAGGTACTGAGTAAGATTCAAAGACAGCAGTAACCTTGTAAAAAAAACACTAGAAATGAGCTACGAATATGGCAGAGCTATCATGTTTTGAACCGATATATGTGTGGCAACCTGGGAAAACCAATTTACATGGTGTTTGGAGTTTGGAGATTTTATAGAATATATAGTTCTGAAAAGTACAGAATAAAGGGATTATTACTGCATTTGTAAATGCACTTTGCTCATTTAACAAGTATATAAATGACATTTTAAAAACATAATGCAAAGTTGTGTGGTTTTTTTTTTTGTTAATGAGAAGGTAGAGTAAGATTTCATGAAATAATTTCAGCTATAGTTAGACATAAGAAGAACTTATTATATCACCAACTTTGTTTAGTTTAGAAAACCCAAATTTAGACCCCAAATCCTGTTAAAAACATTGAAAACTATTTTGTAATAGGATCATATGACGTACTCGTTAAACATTAGTCCACTATTTTATGTAATATGTTTATTCTATAGATATAGTGCATTATTTCTCCTGTTAATTTGCTGTATTTTAATTAACCACAGCCCACATATGTAAATTAAAGGCCATGTTATCATTTGTTGTTTACTTTAAAAACCCTACAGATTATCTATTTGACTTGCAAAATATAAAAATATAATTAATCAAATGTATGCAAAATGTATAGCTAATACAGAAAAAAACAATCAACCCCCAACAGGAAGTTCAGTAGGAAATCTGCAGAACTGGCAACTCAGATGCAGTCCAAGCCTTTTGATTAGTGATATGTTCAGTAGAAAGCAAGTTAAAAAAAAGAAGAAGAAAAAAAAAAGAAAACTGGCAACCGTGATGTAAAAATGTTACTCCATGCTTCTCTTGATTAATCTCTGGCTCTCAGTCCAGGGTGCCAAAGAGATGTCATGTAACATTTGTAGGAATTATAATGAGTGAAAGCCATTTCATTGGATTTTACATGAATGAAAGCATACATTCCCCCCACTAACTGCGCCTTTCACTCCGATTTTAACCGTTAATCTTTAGCCATTCTAGCAAATCTGCAATGCTGCCATTGCTTTGGCACTGCACCATTTAGTGCTCATTATTTTTGTAGGCAAAACAGCATGGGAAAATATCTATTTGAAGATATTTTCAGGTTAAAAAAATGTGAACCAAAACTGCAATCCAAAAAATCCAGATGGTTAAGTTTGTTCAATTTGTCAAGGCATTTTTTTTAAATGCACAATTTTGCTAACTTTGTGCAACAGCAGAATATAACTGAATCAATATTTGGGCAAATAGAACAAAACTGAATCAATATTTGGGCAAAGAGAACAAAATCTAATCAATATTTGGGCAAAGAGAACAAAATTGAATCAATATTTGGGCAAAGAGAACAAAATCTAATCAATATTTGGGCAAAGAGAACAAAATTGAATCAATATTTGGGCAAAGAGAACAAAATTGAATCAATATTTGGGCATAAGTTACCAGAAAGTAAAAGGAAATCAAATCTGTCTTGCCATATCTGTTAATGTCAGAAGAATTAATCTGAATGAAAAGGAAGTTGACATTTTTCCTGGTCAATTTTACGTGAAGCATAAACGTATTAGTGTTTTGGCGTGGTGTAGCTATTAAAATTTTTTCCTTGTCATTTGGAAATTCAATCTTAATAATATCTTCGTAGTCCTTTAGCCTTGGAGTTATTATTAACTTTAATTGATAAATTCATTATTAACATCATTTAGCTCTCTAATGTTGAAGAATGTTGGTAATTAGGATTACTTAAAAAAATCCATGCAAGTCGTAACCTCAATTTTTAATGAGATTATCAATTTATTTAACGTGTACATGTTAGGAATAAAACACAATGCGATCATGTTGTTATAGGAAAATAATCAACTACCAAGAACTGGATTATTTTCCAATAATTAAAAAAATATATATTACAAAATACACATACTATACTTTTTATACATTTATAGTTACATTTCAGGTTGTGGAAGTTAATTTTGGATTCAGTTAGCAGCTGTAAACAGTCATTCCTCTTAGACTTATAAAAACAACAACAAAACAACACACCCAAAAAACACAAATCCTTCCATCCTGACCAACCGGAATCAAGAATTCAGCAGTGCTGTGCTAATGATTTGACATGGATGGAAAAGGGGAGGAAATTAAATAAATAATTTGGTACAAGAATATATTTTAGCATCCAATAAGCTGCCTGTAACACTGTGTCACTCGATTCTATAAAAGTATTGACAATAACTGCAATATTCCAAGAAACGTTTATTGTGACTATTTATAATTTATCATGATATTGATTTGTCGTCACACCGCCTGGTCCTGGTGCTCACACAAAGCAGCTAATAATGTTTAGCAGGTTATGAGGTTGTAATGTTAGAGTACAGAAATAAAGAAGGCAAAATCTCCCACTTTAACATTGACCAATAAGACGTTTTAGTCTGAGTGAGAAATAATGTGGTGCTGCTGAGTTGTTTGTGTGTCTGTCACTGGCTTGATGGCTACCTGATTACCAAATACCAACACACCCGTTCCAGATGATTGACCAGCATCAAAATGCCAGCGCTGATTCCCGAGCAGTGCCGCGTGACCCGCTACAAACCAGCAGAGCATTTCCGTGCACAGGTGGGAGGGCGCACCGGGGCGTTAATCACGAGTGACGGCTTTGATGGGCGCCAAAAAGCTGCAGTCGAGCATCCATTAAGCACTGGAATATCCCGATGGGGGGAAAAGAGCCCGTGTCGTGTCGTCTTTGTTTCACTGATTTTTACATCCTCGATCATCTGTGGCATTAGATCACCTCAGCACTTCCCCTTGTGGATTTATGGCCTGGGCTAAAACCTAATTTACGCCCTAATGGCTCCCCCGGCTGTCGTGCTGGCATTCTGACAGATGCGTTCTGGAGGAGCGTTTCTTATCCCTGCACGGAAAACCTAACTGATTTGTTCAAATGTACAATAGTACACCTTTTGTCGCCTGCAGATAGAAAAGTAATTACTCCAGCCTTTAAGGGTGTTTGGCTAAACCCTATCTGGAAGGCGGTTTGTTTTAAGAGATTTACAGTCAGATCTGAGCTGCTGTTCTGATTATGTTTTTCAGGTCTGCTAGCACTGTGGAGAGACTGCACGGAGTCAGAATGATGTGCCCCCTGCTAGATGTTTTTCTCAACTTCTTGTTCCATTACAAGTGCACAGTGACCCCCTGCAGCGTAGGCTGTTCCGTCGGGCTAACTTCATCGTACCAGGAAGCGTGAGATGGATTGACTGAAGCAGCGGCGTCAATCAAATGCAGACTTTCCGATAACAGTGTGCACTGGAAACGCATTGGCATGCAAGAGAGACACGGGGATGAACCAGACAGTTGTCAAATCAATCAACCTCTGACCCTCCTTCTCCTAAATGATGGTTCGAAGTTGCAGCTCGCGCTTTTTCTCACATCACTGAGTCCCGCCACGGCTTTACATCAGCGACGAAAGACAAAACTTCTGCCAAACTTCAAAACTCCCCAAACTACTTCAAAACTCCTGTTCATTTCCTGAACTGCACTGCACACAAAAGATCCACAGGAGGGAGCAGCATTAATTAAGTGCATTAACAATTGTTGATGTAAAAATTATTATAATATTCAATGTCAGACGTATACCAAAAGGAACTGTGAAAGGAAGCATTAATTAAAAATGCAGACGCTGAGATTCAGGAAAGCAATATGAGACTTTTTAATCCAACATGTCAACCCTGTTTTTCTTAAGTGCGTACAGCCGGCATAGACGCTCTGAAAGCCGATATTTCAAACACATTTGTTTGGCATTATGATTTCAGAGTGAAAAAGTACCGCGGAGCCAACTCTTCTTTCTATACACTAGAATTCCTATTGCATTGAAAAGCATATATTTTGGTGTTTGTAAAAGCTTGACATGCATTCAAAAGTACTTCTTATTTTTTTTTCTTCAGCATCATAACATCACTGGCTTTCAATCATCAAAGAATATGGTTTTCAGGGTCAGTATGAGATTCATGGAATTCTCAAGCATCCTCACACACAATATAGCTTTTTAAAAGCAGCTTCTCTTTTACCAGTGTGTAATTTGAAAAAAAAAAAAAAAAAAAGGACCAAAAAGGAAACAGAAGGAGCTTGTTTTCTACCAGAAGAGATCGGTGTCACTCTCTCTGTTCCTTCAGCAACGACATGAGCCGCTGCGTTATTCAGATGCCAGCATTCCAGCCATGTTCAGCTACTTTTCAGATGCTTAGAACTAGCAAAGACACCTCTGACTTCAATACAAATCAACAACAACAACAACAAAAATCTATTTTGCTGGAAATTTGTCAGGGCTTTTACTTTTTTAATCTCCCAGATAAATCAGAGAAAGAAGCTATGATCTAGCAGTGATCTAACTTTAATCATGCTCTCAAACTTGCAAATTCCAACCATTCAATTTGTATGAAAAGTTAACACGGTTAATTAAAATCCAACCATTCATTCTCACTTGTTTTAATTATTATGAATATCTCAAAAGCTCATATTCCTATACTACTACTATTACTAGTGAACTACTACTACTACTGCTACTATTAACACTACTACTACTAAACTACTACTATTCCTACTACTACTACTACTATTACTACTGCTAAACTACTACTAGCAAACTACTACTACTATTATTATTACCTCTACTATGGCTACTAGTACTACTACTATTACTACTATTACTACTATTACTACTAAACTACTACTACTACTACTACTAGTAAACTACTACTACTACTATTATTACTACTATTACTACTGCTAAACTACTACTAGCAAACTACTACTACTATTATTATTACCTCTACTATGACTACTAGTACTACTACTATTACTACTATTACTACTATTACTACTAAACTACTACTACTACTACTACTAGTAAACTACTACTACTACT
>JANDJT010000206.1:24577134-24604555 GCA_024331685.1 Stegophilus panzeri | reverse complement strand
CTAGTAAACTACTACTACTACTATTATTACTACTATTACTACTACTAGTACTACTACTATTACTACTATTACTACTAAACTACTACTACTACTACTACTAGTAAACTACTACTACTATTATTACTACTATTACTACTACTAGTACTAAACTACTACTACTACTATTATTACTACTATTACTACTACTAGTACTAAACTACTACTACTACTACTACTACTAGTAAACTACTACTACTACTATTATTACTACTATTACTACTAAACTACTACTATTACTACTACTACTAGTACAACTACTACTAGTACAACTAGTACTACTACTAATAATAATATTCCTACTACTACTACTACTACTACTATGACTACTAATATTCCTCCTCCTACTACTAAACTACTACTATTACTACAAAACTACACAGTGAACTCCCAGAGTTTTTATTTGAGTTCAATGAACTTATATAAACACTGTGGGTGTTAAATCAACACTGGTGATTTTGCTGTGTACTACTACTACTACTACTACTACTACTACAACTACTACGACTACTAGTAATAATAATAATAGTAATAATAATGTGCTTTGGTCCCTAATAAATGAATTTTATTTATAAACCCCCTTTAGGGCAGTGAATGACACTATACAAATACAAACCATATAAAAAGCATACAATTATAGTATTAAACACAATTTCCATCCATCCATTTTCTGTACCGCTTCTCCTACACAGCATCACGGGGAGCCTAGAGCCTATCCCAGGAGACTCAGGGCATGAGGCAGGGAACACCCTGGGTGGGGTGCTAACCCATCGCAGGGCACAATCGCGCACGCACTCACACACTACAGATGATTTGGAAATGCCAATCAGCCTACAACGCACGTTTTTGGACTGGGGAGAAAACCGGAGTACCCAGAGGAAACCCCCGGAGTGCGGGGAGAAATACACACACAGGGTGGCGGCAGGAATCAAACCCCCAATCCTGGAGGTGTGAGGCAAACATGCTAACTACTAAACCTACTAAACACAATTTAAAGAAAATAAATAATAAAATTCTAGTATTAATAACAATAGGTTTTTATTGTTAAACACTTAGTGCTTGGACCCCTTAAATAATAGAATTTTATTTATACACACCTCTATGCACACTAGGACACTGCAAGGTAATATCTAATAATAGTACAAGAACACAGTACAAAATACTACAACAACAACAATAATAATAATGATAATAATAGCAGCAGACGTAATTGTAATAATTAATTAATTAATTTTTATTTAATTCAGTACTAAAGATTCAATGTTGTATGCCATCGTATGTCATTTAAATATCTTCCTCCCTGAAAACGTGAAGCTGTAAGGAGAAACGGTGAGATTCTGAAAGCCGCTAGTGATGGTAATCATTTTTCATACGACTCTTCCTGGAATGTCCTGTAAGGGGCGATATTTCAAGGTGCTGATGGTACTGAGTAGCTGATTTGTGCATGTTTGTGCGCGCGTGTGTGTGTGTGTGTTTGTGTGTGCGTGTGTGTAGAGGTCAGGGTCAGGGGGGAGTTAATTTGGGCTCCCTAGCACATGTTCACCCCCCTCTTCTTGCCCCAGCCCTGCTGCAAGGCACGGATTAGTCCGACACACACCAGCTAAAGTTACATCTTTGTGACTGCGCCCCTCACGACATGGCTACCACTAACAAGCTGGCTTCTGTCTGAAGCTACATTCTGACTTGGGGGGGTGGGGGTGGTGGGGTGTCTGTGTGTGCAGGTGCTGCTACCTGCGCCTGTGTTTCTCTGTGCACTATAATGGTTTTGGGTTATCTGAAACCGTTCGGTCTTGTTGGCTGCTCAACCCTGAACTTCCAAATTCCAGCGGTGGAGCAGCAGTGATTTCAGACTTTCATAAAGAAATGAGAACTGTGTTCAGGAAATGAGCATGCTTGAAGGACGACCGAAGAATGTTCATGTAGAGATCCTCACTCACATATAATTCAAAAAAGTGTGCCGTGCCATTCTCTGTGTCTGTATATCCAAATATTTGTACCTTTATTTGTATCTTATTTAGCGTCTGAAGGGCAGTACTAAATGAAAAAAAAGATATATATATAATTTAGTTGGTGCTATTTACTAGTAGCCTAATTTAACTACCATGAAATTGACCAGGCAGTTACTAAGGATGAATGAGTGAATGCTGTAAATGCATCATGTAGCTACTCACTCTCACGTTCATAAACATGGTCTTTCTTTGTCTCATGAGCTTCATGTCTGATGCTCGTCCACATTTTTGTCCCTCAGTATCCCAGTCCCGATTTTCACCTCTAGTCTCAACCAGATGTCCTGTGTGGGCAAGCTTAAAAAAACCCAACTAGCATCTGTTTAAAACTGTTCATTCCAAATAACATATTCCCATTCGGTTACATCTTTAACATGTTGGGTATCAAAAGCGATAACAAATGAACCATTCTTTAAACAAAAATATTTCTACTCCTCAGTGCTTGATATTAAAATAATAAAAATCAAATCGGACCCCAACAGCAATCTATCCCATAATCTCTCTGTCGTAGCATTTCTCCAAGACACTGCAGTAGTTTCCCTTACGCTGAACATAAATTTAAGAGCCGTGCAATTTTAGTTCTCATAAGCTCTTAGCCGTTTTGCGTTGTAAACATTCATTTCCATCTTGCATTTCGTAGAGGTGATTTTTCAAGCCAAAACAAACTGTCACTGTGGAAACATGCCAGACTCACAGCCGGAAAAAAAAGGAACCTGCTCAAAAATTTATAACAGAGGCCGATGCATTATACAAGTCCAAATAGTCTCACCTTATGCATTAGGCATTTAAGAGAGCTCGTACGTGTATGTATGGGCAAAGGGAAAGAGAGAAGGTCTGTTGTGCTGTCATGTTGGAACCTTGCTGTTCCTCACCTACTGATCTCATAGACTCACCTACTGATCTCACCTCACCTCACCTACTGATCTCATGAAGATCAGGGTGTAAATAACATAGTGTGGTACTGAAGATGTTTGTAACCTACACAATGTATACCTGGTGTAATCACTGGTGCAGACCATGTGAGAAGTTTGTAAATGATTTCATTAAGGTTATGTTAATTAGATTGCGCTTTTTTTGGTTTGTGTTTCGTCCTTGACCACTTTGAGAAAATCTGATCACCCTTGACATTGAAACATGGTACTGTTTGTAATATAGAATCTTCTTGAAGCACCTTATTCAGCTAAATAAAAAATAAAACACTTGGCTGTTAAAGGATAATAATCAGCATCTGGGTGGTGGGATGCAGCATGACCTGAGCTATCAACGGTATACAAACAAGGTTTTCTAATCATGTTTTTTTTTAATCATTAATCAACGTTTAGACCATTACCTATGGCATATAAAGATGATTTAAGTCGAGGTTAAAATTAATCGTTGTGGTTGTATTTAATTAACAGGCATTCAAGTTCAACTCCAGTGCTTTTACTGCCTTAAGTCAAAATCTTAATTGCAGTTCTACATCAATGCTCCTGATAATATACTATGTTGTAAGGTAACATTGACAACGATAAAAAAAAAGAAGAAAAAAAATACTGTTCCATTTAAGCCTACACTTTTACTTTCACTATTGGATAAAGAAAATAAATTACATGGAATTTTACATACATTATAATAAATGTGGAGAAACAAAACTCATATACTGGTAATGTTACTGTGTGTCAATCCAAATAATATAATGTTAATGAGCCTCCTTTATCAGTACTGTAGTAAAGTTTGGTGTAAATATATTCGTAGGCCAATGTGGGGATCACAATAAAATCATATAACGGTAATGTTAGCACGTCAAGAGAGCACAAATAATCATATAACAGTAATACTAGCTTGTGAGGGTAGCAAAAACATCATAAAACAGCAACGTTAGCATGTTAGAATATCAAAATAATCATATAGCAGCAATATTAGCATGTGAGGAGCGAAAAATTATCATACAGCAGTAATATTAGCATGTGAGGAGAGCAAAATTATCATATAGCAGTAATATTAGCATGTGAGGAGAGCAAAATTATCATATAGCAGTAATATTAGCATGTCAGGAGAGCTAAAACATCATAATAGCAGCAATATTAGTATGTGAGGATAGCAAAAATATCATATAACAGTAATGCTAGAATGCCAGGATAGCAAAAACATAATTTAACACTAATATATGTCAGGTTATTAATAAAGTTATATAGCAGTAATATGAGTAGGCGAGGAGGGCAAAAATAATCATATAGCAGTAATGTTAGCATGTCAGGATACCAAAAGCATCATACAACAGTAATGTTAGCTTGTCAGCATAGCAGTAAAGTCATATAGCAGTAATATTAGCATGTGAGGAGAGCAATAAAGTCATATAACAGTAATGTTAACATGTGAGCATAGCAAGATAATTGTATAACAGTATAATTACCATGTGAGCATTGCAAAATAATCATATAGCATTAATATTAGCATGCAGGGAAGGCGTAAATCAACAATAATGCTAGCATATGGGTAGGAGGAACTAGAAACTTATCTCCAGTGATTTTGGGATGTTCATTTCATTCTGTTTTGACTAAGCAACACATATACAAAGCCTTTGTAAAGTTTTATATTAGGTATTATAGTTTTTTTTCTAATTGGCCATAATATAAGTGATATAATGTACATAAGAAAATGAATGAGGAAGCTGCTCTACTATGCCTCTTCATTATTTTCTAACATAGGGGTGTTTCATTGTGAGTTACCTATTACATAATCCATGTAATCCCTTGTTTTAGGATCATAATGTGGTTCAGAAACGCAGATTCTGACCTCTACAGTATATATGTATATCCAACATCACAAATACGTGTGAATAAATTGCAGTCGCTGGATTGATTGAACCCAGATGCTGTGGCCATATTACGTGCACGTGTGTGTGTGTGGTGTTTCCACACATTTTGCTAATGATTTGGCACTGAAACTCTGGGGACAGATGGGGAGTGCAGGCGTTCCATTGAATAAAAAATGAAAGACACATTTCCTGTGATGAGCAAAAAAAACAAAAAACAACAACAAAAAAAAAAAACGAAAAGAAAAGAGCCTGCCTTTTTGAAACTTTAGACAATCACGTGCTCCAGGGTGGGGGGTGTGTGTGGGGGAGCAAAGAAAAACAGAAAGAAAAAGAGAAGGGAGTTAATTGCATTCAGCACCTTTCAGAGTGAACGCTATAGCAGCGACAAATTCATTGCATTTAATTGCTCATTCGATGATTTAGTAAGACAGCTGGATCTGAAGAAATGGTTAAGGTAATTAGAGGCATATTTTATTCCAACTCAGGATCTCTTAGGATGTCCTCTGGCTTTTTTTTTCTTTCTTTCTTTCTTTCTTTCTTTCTTTCTTTTATCCTCTCCCATTCAGTGTCAACACCAAAACCACGACAGATAGGACTGGAGTCTTCGACTCAATAAGGACATGCTAAAAATGGACTTTGCCCCATAGTTGTGTTAGTTGCATTATGCGAGACTACGAGTCTTTTGGCTTTTTTGGCCTGCTAACAATAGAGCCTTTGTTTTAGCCGTCAGGGGGTTTTGATGAGCTGCACGATGAGGAGGACTAGCGAGTGCCGTGAGGAAGAGTGTCTGGCGTGGGGAGGCTCGGTGTGCGCTAGTTAATCAAGTCGCATCCCAGCCACACCACATCCTGTGGGAGAGAGTGGGCGGCCGGGGGCCACGCGGCCACATCAAACAATGGCTTTTTGTTGTAAACAAAGTCAGGGCAGCCTGCCGGGGGCTCAAGCTCCCTCTCCCACTCTCTTTCTCTTTTTCTTTTCTCCTCTCTCTCTCTCCCACTCTCTCATCCTCTCTCTGGCCCCAACACCACGGGATCTCGTCCAGCAGGGCTGCAAGTCCCGACTGTCTGTCAAACAAATCCACGCTGGCCTTTTCTCGAACGCTTTTCATTTGTATGCATAGGCCCATGAGCCTGGCACCAGCTCGCACAAAGGGAGAAACCGTGTTGATAAAATGCAAAGCAGCGGCACGGCAAGTAAACATGTGTTCATGCAAAAGCACAGAGTCTGAAACATCCTGCTGTTAATGACTCAATCTTTTTGGCTAGTAAAATTTGTGTAGCCTTTAACAAAGATGTGAGTGATATATAGTGAATGATATGTGTGTGTGTGTGTGTGTGTGTGTGTGTATATATATATGATACTGTTGTTTAAATGTATGAAATAATAATTGTGTGTACTTTTTATGCTGTTTTTTGTAATTATAAAAAACAAAAGTTCTTGAAAACTTTTAATTATTATCCATCCATCTTCTACCAGTTACTCCTTTTCATGGTCACGGGGAACCTGGAGCCTATCCCAGGAAGCATCGCGCACAAGGCGGGGTACACCCTGGACAGCGTGCCAGTCCATCACAGGGCACAATCACATACACATTCACACACTATGGACACACCAATCAGCCTACCATGCATGTCTTTAGACTGAGGGAGGAAACCGGAGTACCCGGAGGAAACCCCCACAGCATAGGGAGAACATGCAAACTCCACACACACAGGGCCACAGCGAGAATCAAACCCCCAAGCCTGGAGGTGTGAGGCAAACGTGCTAACCACTAAGCCACCGTGCGCCCCTATTCTTCTTCTTCTTCTTCTTCTTCTTCTTCTTCTTCTTCTTCTTCTTCTTCCTTCAGCAGCAGACTGCTGCACCCTCAGTGTAAGAAGGAACGCTACCGCAGGTAGCGGTAGCGTTATTGTTGTTGTTGTTGTTATTATTATTATTATTATTATTATTATTGCTGCCGTTTCTGTTATTCATTTTTTATTATTTTTTTTCTTTTATTTCTATTATTGTATTGGTGTGTGTATGTGTGTGTGTGGTGGGGGAGGGGGGTGTATCTGTATGTTTTTTTCTAATTGTACAGTGTCTTTTTCCCTATAAGGTGCTTATAATTAAAATTCGATTATTAGGGGTTCAAACACTTGTCCTCTTTCAGAGTCTTAAATAATGAAACTTGAGACCCAGAGTTTGTTTTATCCATCAGCCACACTGTGGACACAAACAGGTAGCCTATGTATTTCCTTTACTTGCTGCTTTACATCCACACACAGCAGATGTTTCTAGAAGAAAAAACAGAAGCTTGCCTGTCTGATCATTTGACACATTTGACAGCTTGGAAGACTGACCCGGAGCCGTAATGAACACCTAAGTGAACAGATAAGCATGATATGTGGCCAAACAGAGATCGACAGTACAATCATACGTATATAGAAAAAAAAGCAAAACACTGTATTTTCAACCTTGCGTGGAGTAGAAAGATGAAAGGACATGACAATTCACTACAAACATCAGCAACATTAGGTGTAATTAGAGCTTATACTCTTATCCTCAGCTTACAAAACAATGTGCTCACTTTACCCATAAAACTGTGTCGTTAGGCACTTACAACAAAGGCGACTGAAGATGTGGTGCCAAGTAAAGTGGCAATACATCAATTACCATCTGCCCAGCGTTCAATCAGTCCACTATAAACTAAAAGCTCGTCTTTTCAGTAGCATTTTCAGGTCAGTCTTGGACAGATAGGATTGTGTCCTAACACTCACCTCAGTGGGACGTGTGGGGTTAGCACTGAAGCAACAGCTGTCAGGCAGACCTGGCCATCAACACCCATGATAGCGTAGACGAGAAAAAGAAATGGGGGAGCCTCCAGGGCTTTCTGTGAAAGATACGATCAAAAGGTGTTAGAGGGCAGATCCACCTGGTTGTCTGAAATTTGACACCACGTGGTCTTTCTAGAGTACTAGAGATAGGATGCAGCTCCGTAGGCGTCAGCCAGGATATTGAGTTAAGATTATTATCCTTTTCATGGATAAACTATTAACCATACCCAGATTTTCAAATGCTTATTTTTTTAAACTCAAAATCGCATGCAATATCTTGAATTTTTAAATCTAACTTTTATGAAAAGCTTAGTGAACTCTTCATATATATTTATACCATTGGTCCAAGACTTCAAATAAAACAAATCAAAAGAAATTGTTGCTACAAATTATGCACAGTGTATTTCTAATCATGTTGAATCCATTTCTTAACTAATATTTAACACACAAAAAAATCATAATAAAATAAAAGCCATTATAATGTGCTGTAGGTGGTTTAAAAATTATTTAAAAAAAATAATTCACTATTAAAAAAATAAATTCATGCTGTCCTTGAGCCATCAATGAGTCACATGTGCACTCGAGAGGGGAAAGATCTACAACATACAAGGAATCTTTAGGAAATAAGTAATGAAAAAAAAAATGCTTGAGGTGTGCTGTTATAGTAAAATAATCATTGAATGTAAGTGTGTGTGTGTGTGTGTGGGGGGGGGGTGATATGAGGATGATATGGCCCAGTATGAAGAAGACTTACTGTTACTACCATAAATATTATTACTTTCCGAAGGCTTTTTAGTTCCCTGATACGCCACCGATTTCTCAATATGAATCATTTTTCTTTATTAAAAACAGCACATTACTTTTTATCCATTTACTCTTACATTTAATGTTATCGAATGTCCATGTACAAGTTCGTTCCAGTTATCATTTACGTCATAACAGCAATAAGCAGTCATTTCCTCACCAGCCTTGCTTTTTTTCCCCTCTTGAAGTTAAGCAGACAATAAATAAATAAATAAATAAATTCCTCCGTCCTGAAGTTTCCAGTGTCGGGAGAACTTACTGTTACAAATTGCTAGAGACTCCTTCTTGAAATGCTAAATAAATGTTTAACTGCAGTAAATTTCACCATATCGATAATTCTAAATGTTTTTGTTTGTTAAATAACGTTTTTAATCCGTGTATTATTAGGCTTTGGTCAGAGAAGTCCGTACGTATGTTGTTACTATAGAAATGATAATGTATTAGAAAGAGTGTATTCATGTGGTATAGCTGGAACTACTGTCAGAGCTGCTGTTGCTTAAACTTAATGAACACAAGCATTCAACAGCACTGTGGTATAACTTTTTAAAATTTTCTAAAAGTCTGGATTTTGTTGCATGACATTCAAAAAAACAACCTAACGTTTAGAATTCTAATCGTTTACATTATTCGGCAGACATGCTTATCCAGAGCGACTTATATTAATGTCATTTATACAACTGAGCAGTTCAGGGTTAAAGGCCTTGCTCAAGGGTCCAGCTGTGGCAGCTTGGTAGTGCTGGGATTTGAACTCATGACCCTGTGATCAATAGTCCACTGTCTTAACCACTGATTTACCACTACCGCCATAATCATATTCATTCCATCCTCTCTGACACAAACATATGTTTTAACTTGATTAGATTATATTGTGTAGAGCATTTAGAGAGATTAATCAGCTGCATCTCTGTTACAGTCAGCTGTCATGGATCGAGCGTAGTGATAAACAATTATCTTGATTTTTATTGTTCCCTTGATTATGATACACTGGAATAATGTGTCTCGTGATTGTGTTTTGGAGACGTATGTTTTCCTAAAAACAGCTCTCAGACATAACCCGTAACACTGATCTACCTCCAGTCTGCACCCTCTCGTGTCTGTGTTTTGCAGCGAATGGGTGACGTTTTAACGCTGAATCCCATCCACACAGCGATTTCTGTGATGGAGCGATTCCTGATTGGGAGGCCGTCACCGAACTCCTTCAATGTTCAGTTTTAATTGTATCTAATCTGATATGAGTAAATGGAGCTCTGTAGCAGATTTGATTTAACAGCGTTAATTTTCCGCCGTGTTTGTGCGTGCTAGCCTCTGTGCGAGGGAAGCTGTTTGTGCCACTCGGCCCATGTGTAAATGGAGAAATGCTTCATTAACAGACACTCTGATAAGTGGTTAATTAATGCCAGCTGTTTGTTGTTTTCAGACTTTGCATTTGCCTGTTGTGATGGGTGGCTGGGCCGCTGTAATTCTGGCACGCAACGCGCATAAGAAAAGATTGCGCTTTAGACAGAGAATCTGACGTCGGAGGTTTTGATCCCAGATGGCGCCTGCTTGCCATTCTGACCTTGAATGCAGCACTTAACCCCAAGCTGCTCTGGGGGAATGATTTGCACAGTTGGTTGATGGAAGATGTCCTGGGCAACAACAGCATGTAAAATAACAAGTCCTAAATGAGCTCTTGTGGAGTTAAATACGACTAAGTTGAGCTCTTTAGCAGTAGATTTGGCTCTCCTGGAGCTGATTTCACACTATTGATTTTACTGTGCAGAAGGAGGGCAAGATTGAGCACCAGAGAGAAGGCAGGATTGGTGAAGAGAGAGGGAGAGAGTGCGAGAGAGAACCATTTCATTTTCAGGGCAAAGCAAAAGCGAATATCTGTGGTCTGCTTTTTTGATCCTTTGCAAAGCCCTGGCTGCTTGAGTCTGCTTTAATATCTAGAGGATTGCTCTGTGGTAGTTGTGCATATGAACTGGACCAGGGTCGTCCCAAGTTCAATCCAGAACAAACCCAACTCCAGTACGGTGAGTGTGTTATCAGATTGTTTCCATCCCGACATGAATGATGTGTAATACTGACAAATAATCCGCTCTTCTCGTTCCAAATAGGCTTAACCACCGTTTCAAGGTCTCCTTGTGAGAACCGCTGCGTGGGACGGACATGTGTGTGTAATTATTTATTTAAGTGTAATAACACAATAGAGTACACAGCAATTAGTGCACAGCTAAATACAGATCCCTCGTAATACTCTTATAAAGCCATATGTTATTGCCTGTCATCGAGATGCTTCTAGAGAATTCAAAATAAATAACGACATCAGGCTATTTAAAGGTATAATTATCATACACGCATGTAAGCACTAATTACCGCACCCTCTGCGGCCCTAAAAGTGAAGATGATGGAAGGCACAGGTGGGGAAAGCAGTGCATAAAGCACACAATGTCCAAAAAATGACATAAGCACAGCGATGAGCCAGTAAATAACCTAGAAATGGGCCGACGCCAATGCACTCCTCCCTCTGAAAGAACAACTGAACCATTGCAATGTTATTCTTACAAATTCCCATAACATTAGTAGCATTAGTGATTGTTCTAACATTACAATAAAGAAGACAAAATGAGTTCGAAAGTTCACTGTCTTTGTTCTGACCCTCAGGTGACCCATTCTGAAAAGGTCGGGGATTTGCAAATAAGCTCACCGGATTTTTACATTTTTGGCAAGTTTGTGTAGAGAATGGGAATGCGGGGAAAATAGCTTGAGGATCCTGGGCTTGAACACAGTATGGAGGCTCTGAGTGGGGGTCCTGAGGAACAAGCAGAAGCCAATTTGCTGTCACTCACCTCCAGCTGTGGAAGGCATGAAATCAATGGCCTATGTTTATATGGATGAGGGTGTGTGCGTGTGTTGTAACTCAGTGGCTATCAGAGCCATGGCTTCGTCCCTCCTGGTAATGCTATGCCCTTTTATTCTTTCATCAAGGCATGTACTGATTTTATTATAATTAACTTCTTTTTTTTTTTTTTTAGTAAGATTGTCATATCATCCTGATATTCGATTTAAAACATGTTCCTTTACTCACTCAGGGTGACAGTTGAAATCTCAACTTATTTTTCAAACTTTAATACAGTTGTTTGGCGAACAGAATGATAGGATACATTGAACAGAATTACAGGACTGTCTTGCTTTTTGAGGTGCTGCCTTCAAATTTGTTCAAAATAAAGAACTTCAGAAGACATCTGTCCTCATGCTACCTTCCAACTGGGACAGTCTTTATCTCTGGAGCATAAGTGTGCAAACTGCTTTGACAGGATCCTCCAGAGTGGCCTGAACGGGTACAGACATTAATTTGAATACAGTGCACATTGCATAGTAACTGCTTATGTTTCACTTAGACTACAGGCCTAAGCTTGAAGCTGGGCCTGCAATGGCTTTGTAATGATTCTTTGGATAATTTAGGGTTCGTAGCTTCAGAAAGGGTCTTCTATTTCTACAAACCCTTATAGATAGGGAACCCTCTATTGTAGGGTTCTATATGGACCTTTTTTAATGAGTATGTAGTCCAGGTTCTCAGATTACAACATAAATGACACATTTTTCACTGACCTGAAGCCTACGCTGGTGGAGGAACTCAGTCTGGGCCAGAGAACTGCTCCAGTTTTTAGTAAGTTTGACAGCTGAATGATTTCATAGCCAAGAGTTGGTGGTGCCAAGAATCTCTGACACTGTGATGCACACTTGTAGAAAAATGGTTCTTCATAGGTTCTTTGTACGCTTAAGCTTAGCTTTCTAAATGGTCTTCTATATTGAACTGTCTCTAATAAAGGAAAACTTTTATTTTAGGATTTGTCATATACCCTTGTTCCTCAGAGGGACAAATGCAAAAATGCTGTTGCGTTCCTAGATAGTAACGTCTTGGCCACAGAACTCACTCTTTAACCAACCTGGTCTCTGAATGATTACATAACCAATGATTGATGGTGAACACGGAAAAACAGTTCTTTAGAGGTTGGATATGTAAGCTTAGATTTCCAAACAAGTTTTCATTGAAACCATATTTGATAACTGCTGTTGTAGGGTTTTACATAGAACCTTTAAAGTTCACACAAAGGGACAAACTCTAGAACCATTAAGGGTGCTCGATGGAATCTTGCTATTGATGGAACTCAGTCTGGGCCTGAGAACCACGCCATATTTGGATCAATACAATAAATGAATTATTACATAACCAATAATTGATGGTGCCAGAGAACCCAGACAATGGAATGTTCACTCTTAAAGAAAAGTTCTTCAAGACTTCTTTTATAGTTAAGCCTCCCTAGCTTCCTAAATGGTTCTTTGGAACCCTTTTTGAAAGGGAACCTGCTGTTGCAGGGTTCTACATAGAATGTTTAAGGACTCCCACAGAGGAACAAACTGAAGAACCCTGTAGACCAGGTTCTTAGAATAAATCAACGACGACATTTTTTCCACTTTCCTGGAGCTTGTGCTGGTGATGGAACTTGAGCTGATCCAGAGAACCGTCCCAGTTTCTAATCATTCAGTTTGATGGCTGAATGATTAGATAACTAAGAGCTGATGGTGATAAAGAACCTGGACACTGGGCTGTTCACTCTTAGAAAAAAAGGGTTCTTAAAGAGTTCTTTGAGAGTTCTCAGATAACTATGCACGGGAAACTTTTCAAGAAAATGATGACCCTTTTTTCACTAACCAGCTGGTGATGGAACTCATTCTGGGGCTGAGAACACATTTTAACCAATTTTATGTTCACTTAAAAAAAAAGAGGTTCATTCAAGTGTCTGTTGCTGTTTAAGTGTTCTTTACGTCCTAATCTGGTTCGTCTTAGAACTCTCTTTGAAAGAGAAACCTTCTTTCATGAGTGACAACTGAAGAACCATTACGAGTGCAAGATGGAGCCAATTTTTCTTTTCAAAAACTACTGTAGTCCTTTTTGAGTCTTCTTGCCCTGTTTGGTATCAAGTCCTGAACATTTGTTTTGCATCACAGCAGTGCGATGTTTATAATTGTTTGCTGAGTGAAAGTGTACTTTTGTGGAATGCGTACATTTGTTTGTACTCAGTAGACAGTCGCAGGTTGTGGGATACCGGATGCTTTGATTCTTGTAAGGTTATCCCAGCATGACATCCTATTCAAAGGTCTCCCGCTCTGATAAGAAACAGGACAACCATTCCTTTCGTTTTATGCATGCTTTGTCAAAATAAAGCCCTCCTCATGAACTCAAAGCTTCAAGTGTATTGGGCTTTGAGGATGGAAGAAAAGATCCAAAAAAGTAAATCTCACATTAAAATCGTGACAGGGTGCCGCTAAGATTTATACAAAAGTGAAACGGCAGTGGAGCAAGCTAGAGAATCATGGTGTGTGCCAACAACCTACTGTTCTGAATAAGTGGCAGATTCTCTGAGAAAAAAAGAAAAAGAAAACTCAACAGACCCCGAATGGACCGTCTGAATTGAAAGAGGGATCCTTATTTATTATTCAAATAGAGCAGCGGTCTAGCAGATGGTTAAAGAGGGGGCCAGCAGTGAACCTCTGAAACCTCCACACATGCCCAGCCTCCGTCACTGACAAACAAGTTCAAAGAGAATCAGCCATCGTGACAGACAGATTAGCATACTCCCATTTAGCTTTAAAAGGCTGAGTTGGAGAACATGCAGGAGAGACTGGGCAACTCTGGGGGTTTCACCCAGCAGCTGCACTTTGAAACTAATTGCGAATTTGGGAAAAGCTGATTTCACCCTGGAAGCTCTGAGAGAACGAGTCGGCAAATATCGATGCCAAGTGCTAGACCTTGTGGTAACTATTGGAGTTGCCCTATTGATATATCAATGCTCTTCAGCCCTCGCTGTCTAATACCATGAAGCCAAGTTCAGTCTCTCTCCACTGACCGAGGCTTAATTGTACACTTCGATAAAACTTAATCTTTACCAATTCGAGCAGTTAACTAAATAAGATAAAGTACCAGAGTGGTTAGGGATTCATAGCCAGTTGAAATCCAAACAGAAATGCCAAGATGGCAACTTGCTTAATCGTGCTGAAGTTAATTATTAACAAAAGAAGACAGAACAGACGATTCATCCTCCTCAGGTGGATGCTAGAGGGAAAACATCTATCAGTTTGTGTTTAAAGTGCAATGTTAATAGATTTTTCCTCTTGTGCTTAGAGCATTTTCCTCCCAGAACCAAGCTCCAGCACTTTGACTTGCTTGTAGAAGTTTTGGTCAAAGTGAATAGCTGCAGATTTATAGCCTGGGTTTACCTCCCAGCTCGGTGACAGCGCAAGGTAGAGGACAGGGCGCTCCGTGTCTGAGCTCTGACTGCAGCCTAAGAGGACTTAAAAAGCTAAACGGAAGACTGTGGCTTCAAAGAATGTGGCCTGAGGAGACACCATCTGCCACCTGCTGATGCTCTCTGTGGTCTCCTTAATACCAGCCGTTTATGAAGGTACATCGACACATACAGCAAGTGTGTTTATTAGTAAAAGAGTAAAGCAGATTGTACTGCTATACTCTCTGCACTCTACCCAACACTGGGAACAATTTATCGACTGTGTTTATTGATCCGAATGAAGTGAAGCATGTAGCAGGTTAATGAGAATATCGCTGACCCAAAGGTCACAGAACTTGGCTACAAATGATTCAGCTCCCAGCTGTTAGTGTCCTAACATCCTGTCATCGTCATTGTTATTAGCTAGATGTATAAGGGTGTAAGCCTACATACACATTTGTTTCTGCCAATGATGCAGTTGGAAGTGAATCACTAATCCAGGGCAAAACTGAAATATTGATAGGGAATTAGATAATAATTACAGGGATATACGAGTCAAAGGGAATATTGAACTATTTGCAATGTGTTTAGAGACTTCAGTGCTAATTTGTTGGTGCTCTCTATTCATTATACTATTCTATACTACACTATACTATTATACTATATTACTGTGTCACTCTGCTATCACAGGGTGACTGCATTAGCAATAACAATGGTTTTTAATAGGAGAAACATTTGTTAACAGTCATAAACGTAAGGGATAATTGTCAGGTTTTGTTGTTAGCTCCTAAAAACAAACAAGCTTCTTGTCTGAGTCCATTTGACCCTGATGGTCAACATCATATTAATGAGAAATGGATTATAGAAGTAGTGGAGATGTTGGTACAAACACTGCAGAGAAAGTTTCAGAATACAACACGGATAGATATAAGACAGGTGCAGTGAGTTAAGGCAGAGACTTGGCTCGGCTAGTCGGTGATCTATGAGATGGTGTCAGCATGAAAGTTGAAGTTTTGGAAGCTGAACTGTTTGAGCAGAGTGGACAGATGAGGAAGTGGGAGAGCTGGACAGACTAAAAGATTAAAGCACCCCTGCATTGCTTCCTCTTTAGGTAGAGATGAACTCCAGCTTCCGCCACTATCAGTGGGTAGTCGAACGGGTAATGTAGGCAACATGTCGATGAAGGGAGTTTGTACTTAAAAAAAAAAAGTCAACTCAGAATGGTAAATAGTCTGCACTTATATAGTGGTTTTTTATCCTTAGCCGTTCAAAAGCGCTTTACACTGGTTCTCACTGACCAATTCACACACACCAATGGTAGCAGAGCTGCCATGCAAGGTGTTAACTTTGGGAGCAACTTGGGGTTCAGTGTCTTGCCCAAGGACACTTCAGCATGTGGAGTCATGTAGACCCGGAATCGAACCACCAACCCTACGAGTAGTGGACAACCCGCTCTACCGCCTGAGCCACAGCTGCTAAAATTCGTCATCTAATAAATCTTGGATGTTGTTGCAGATCACGTTAATAATTATAAATATTGATATGAAAGTCGTTCAGGGTGTTTTTTTTCTCTCCATTAAGTCTGAAATGTAGCTGTTACTGAAATTCAGTATCAAAAATAGGTCCAAGGATGTGATTTATCAAATCAGGATTCTACTTACCATAATAGAATATATATATCTCAAATCAAATTGACAAAATACAGTTGAGAAAATGGGCCACTCTTGTTTTCCTGTGTCACTCAGAGTACATTTTTCGAGTTCTCTTACTGGTTTTTAAAACACTTGATGATTTCACACCTGCACACTTCAACTGCATGTCAAACTCTACATCCTGTATTATGTCATCAAATCGGCAAACGATGACCTTCATTATACAGCCAGAGTTAAAATTAGAAACAGTTTTATTGCCCTTTTTTCATTTGTATGCTTGTATTTTGTTTGTATTTTCTCATTTGTAAGTCGCTTTGGATAAAAGCGTCTGCTAAATGAATAAATGTAAATGTAAATGTAAATGTATTATCTTGTAATTTAAAAATATTTTTTGTTATATTTAAGTGTATTTGGCTTAAAGAAATTGATTTATCAACTTAAAAATTTTGAGGTAATTAGTTTCCTCAAATTTTTTGAGGTAAATGAACTATCCGGTTTTACAGTGTGTAAAATGTGACATTTTCTGAGAGGTTTTCAAGTTGATGTTCTCAATGTTCATGCTCTAATGCTCTAATTTTCATCACCTTTCTCCCAATCAATTTGTATGAATAAATTTCATGCAAATTGCCTCAGATCAATTGTGCAAATTAAAATCACGCCACCCATCTGTAACACACACCCGTCCGCTTCAAGCTCACGACATCCTGAGCATCTGCCGGATTTGGAGTCTGGAGACGGCGCTTCAGGAACAGCTGATGATTGTGACCTGACTTATGTGGTTTTACTGCACAAGTCCACTGCTTTCTGTGAATTTCAGCTGGAGCAAAGGAGGAAGAGGCCATAAATCTGTCCTGAGGTTAAAGCTTTATTACATTTCTTATAAAATCTAAACATCTGTCGGGTGTGGTTAAGTTGTGGCAGCTCGCAGTAAAAGAGGAAGTGACAGGACGTGTCCTCCTGTCTCGCACAATTACAACACCTGCCATTTCAATAAATTATTACCAACCATCAGTTTGGGTTTGGTTTGGACGGTTCAGCAGGGAGAAAATACACACAGCTTCATATGACGTCCTGTACATGTGCACCTTTTTGTGATGTAGCCTTTAAAAATGTGTGCTGGCGCCTGATATGATTTTTGTGTTACTTTTTATGGATCATAAACCAGAACTCTTTATATCTTTATATCTGTATATCTTTTCTTTTTTCTTTTTTATTTTATTTATGAAGGTTTATATCTTTATTTATTTTCTGTTTGATTTTAAAGGTGGAATTTAGATGGAACAGTTTTGTATGTGTAAATATGTGTTTATGTCTGGTTGTAACATGGTTGGATGCGTCATCAGCATCTCTTTACTGAAATATATATAAAAAACAACAATATAAAACAACACATACTTATTCAGAATATTTTCTTGATTTTTCAATTATCATATATATATATATATATAAACAGGCATATAACACTGAGAGCTAAGGTTTCCGTAACTTAGGGGTGCTCAACTTTTTAACTTGGCTCTTTAACTCTAAAATGATTTCCACTTATGTCCTGAGCATAAATTTATCAACATAATATAACTTTTAAAAAATTTCGATTTTTTTTTTAATTTTTTTTTTTTAAATGTGTACAGTGACATTTTTGGTGATTTATTACAGCTATAGAGTTGTTTTTTTATTCCTGAAATTTCAAATCGCAAGTTTACAATCATTCGATTCAAGTGACCAGTGAAATACTACACGTATATACATTATACATGTACTACCTATATTTTCCCCAATTTGTTCCTAAATTCCCACCCAACTAACTAAATTTCCCCATCACATTATAACTATCATCCCGGGAGGATGAAGGCTAACACGTGTATCCTCCGAGACACGTGAAGCCGACCTGCACATCTATTCAAACTGCAGCTCATGCTGTGTTACAGGGCAACGTAACAAGCTCTATCCGCCCTCTTCCTCATACATGGGCTCATAGATGCCTACGATTGGCTAGTGTTTCTGTGATTGATAGGGGAGACAGAGTCTGCCATCCCTCACTTCCAGAAAGCACGGCCAATTTTGCCTCCTTGTCTCCCGCCCACGGATGGTTGTGGAATCATCAGGATTTGAACTCCAGATCTCCTGCCAATATCTCCGTCCAAAGGCTTTTCTGTTGCATTAGGATGTTTTCTATCGAGATTACAAAACACTTCTGCATGAGAGAGTCTGCCAAATGCTGTAAATGTAAATGCAATATAAAATAAAAATAACAAATGGAACTCAATAATAAACACTTTGATAATAGTGGGTTGTGATTTTCACCACTTTAATAAAAAAAAAAATAAATAAAAAAAGAACCTGCATATTGCACACAATGCATATTCTTCACAGACCCCTGGGGGTACCTAACTAATATTAATACTAAAGTGTTGTTCATTGTGGGTTTTATTTTATTCAGTGATGGTATAAAAAGTGATTTATGCATATGTTAATTATTTGGCTTGTTTTTAGAGTTTTTATTATTTTAATTGTATAACAATGACATTTATATAAGTGTTAGTAACTTGTATTAATGTTAGTGTATGAATAATGTATTAACCTTTTACTGCATGGTGTTGCCATATGGCGACAATTAATTTATCTCCAATTTTCTGACAGACAATTATATAAAACTACCATTCCTACATAACTGGAAAAAGGGGGCTTTAACTTTGCCATAACAGAAAAAAACAGCCATTTCACATGACTAGGAAGCGCTGTTTGCACTTCCTTTTCTGCAATCACATGACATTGTGAAGGTCATTATCAGAGGGCTCTCACAATTTGATTAAGATTTCAATATTTAGGCAAAACTACTTAAAGGAAAACATGTAAATACTATCTGAGATCAGTTAACATTTATTTATTTATTTATTTATTCATTTAAACAAGTTTATATATTTTGAGTACTCTGATAAATGGTAAAATGTAATTGTTGCCATATGGCAACAACATGTGATAATGGAACTATGGTATGTGCATTCATGAATTGAAACAGGCATTTTTACATTTTTCAATCACAGCTTATTTTCTAAATTTTAAGTCTCAAGAGAAAGAATTAAGAATTCAAGAGAAAGAATTATACTTATATTATACTATATATTTCACCCAAAAACACGTTTGGATCTAATTTTTGTATGTATTTTGAGTGCACAAATCCATCCACATACATTTTACAACTGTAACTCATTTATGGCAGATATAAGGTTAAGATATAACTTTTACATGCTTACTAGGTGGCAAAAAAAAACCTCTGTAATCTCATATATTTTGTGTTTTTTTTGACTATATGATACTTTCCACCATTGCACATTGTTGCCACATGCTAACAATTTACCAACTATCCCTAATTACATGCTGTACATGTAATTATCCATGCATGCTTAATGCTGATGTTCGTGGTTTGTTCTTGTTAACTAAAGCATTGAGTAATGTCTGTTACAGGAATCAGTGATTTTTAATTGTGGTTTTTAATAAATAATAAATATTTCAGATGGATTGATATATTTTTCCCATTTTCCCCCCAAAGATTTTAAACTTTTTGAGATACAAGTGAAGATTGTGTTTATTGTAATTAGAAGATATGCAGAATGATGTGTAGAATTTTTCTCAGATTGGTATAACCGAATATCTCTCCCTCAAAAACAATTGCTATAGACCTTTTCTTGTCTAAAATAAAAGACATACTTAACCACATAAATTCCACCCTAATAAAAATCTGCCTCATTATGTTATTTCTACTTTTTTTTCTTTCTCCATTCTGACATTTTGGAAAGACGATCTTCTTCTGCTATGCGGACTACACCTCCTCCATGACAGGATTTAACCTGAAGAGATATAATATATTGGAGGGGGAAATTCTCTCTCCCTGGCTCGCTCCGGAGCTGCGGAGGCCTGAAACTGGAGCGAGCTTTTCCACAGCTCCCCGCGGTGCTGTTCGTTTGGACCGCAACAGGCCACAAATCTGGCCGATGCTGTCCTCCCCTCCATCGCGCGAAAGCGGACAGAGGATCTGGTTTAAGATGGAATGCTTTCGAGGGGGGAAAAAAACATCACTTCAGACTCAAGGCAAATGTCAAAATAAAGATGGGGGAAAAGCCGTAGCCGTTCAGCTAGGAGGAATTCAATACAAATCTCGTCCTCATATCCTGTCCTCCTTTTTCTCGGTGTCATGCTCGAAAGCGGTAGAAGCCTGGTTTTGATTTTCAGAGCAGAGTATTTTTTTATCTGTGTTACAATAATAAATCTGATATCCTTCTGGGAAAGTTTATTTTGAGGGAGGTCCAGCGTGTTAAGAACTCCGTGACCTGCACTGGGATTGCAATATGATGACTTTACAATATTGCATATTTATAGACTTGGAGATTCATAGCTATTGTAGAGTCAGACAGAAGAACAGCAACCTTGTTTTTATTGCACACAAACTAAAAAGCAAAAAAAAAAATAAATCCTATATCCAGCGGCTGTGAGATTCTGTATAGTGCTGAGGATGAAGCTTTCGTACAATGCCTACTAAAGAGCAAGCAATGTTCACAGATTGGAACTTCACTGGAAGGCTATGGTAACTTAAAACAACAACCACTCTTTACAGTTACAGTATTTGGCAGACACCCTTATCCAGAGTGACTTACATTTAGCTCATTCATATATCTGAGCAGTTGGGGATTAAGGGCCTTACGCAAGAGCCCAACAGTGGTAACTTGGTAGTGCTGGGGTTTGAACTCATGACCGATTGATCAGAGGTCCAACACCATAACCACTGAGCTACCACTTCCCTCTTTATGACCCTGGTGAGCAGAAAAGCATCTCAGAATGCACAACAATGTGGCAATGCATTTACAGCTTTCATTCATTCATCTTTAGTCACTGCCTGGTCAGGGTTGTTGTGGTGGTTTAAATAAAGCTACTAGTTGCTAGTATTTTGAGAAATTTTGGTGAACTGATTTTTTTGAGCAGAATATTTAAAATTAAACCATGCACACATCTTTAGTTGAGTCCAATTATTAACTGGAGTGATGTAGTTGAGGTTGCGCTCATATTTAAGAACAAAAAACACCTTCTGGATTAGGCCATGCCCGCTTTAGTTTGAAATATAGACACGGATATTTGAAACACCGAAGCATCATACCCCTCATACGCAAACGATCTGAAACCGATTTAGGTGTTTACAAAGATGTTGCAGTCTGTCCCTCATTAGAAAACCTCGACTTCACAAGACATCCAAACTCTGCTTGTGTCCTGCTGCTTATAAAGCCCGCAACGACCACATGATCATGCATGTCGAAAATCTGATTTGGCATCACAGCTGTTTCTCTCTCCTCTGTCCTTGTCTTTGTTTTGCCATTTTGCGTATTGCTGCAACACAAATGGTCACTGTTTGGGGAAACTAAAAGACAGAAAAAAAAAATGTTCTGCAGCGCAGTTTACAGAAAGAAACAATTCATAACAGCAATGTTTTAAAACAGTCCACGAGAAGAAAATGCCTCCGTGACATGGTTTAGAGACAGTGAGAGCGATAGAAAGAGAGGGAATGGTATTGGAGTCTGTTTCCTATCTGTTAACACAATGGCTGTGGTATCACAAATCCAGATTGAAAACAGCCGTGTCCACACTTGAGAACTGAGTGACAATGGAGCTGATTGCAGATAAGATCCAGTCTGGCACCTCACTGGACATATAAGGGCATATTTCATTGTCGGTTGCCTTCGTTTTCTCAGGTACTTCTTTTACGGTTGATAAAGTGTACATGTAAACGTTTGGGATATATTTTGCGTGTATATATGTCTTTCTTGAAACTTATACTATGTCCAGGAACAGTTACACACAGATCACAGCATCCAAAACACTGAGTAATCGTCCACCAGCCATCTCCACCATCTCCAACTGAAAATAAAGACACACAGACAGTTTTCATTTGAACTGTATCTGACCATCTGAGATCTTATCTAACAAAAACATGACATACTGTAATAACAACATCTTTGAGATGTAAACATCCGTTGCTCAACACCTATTGTACATTGAAATTTACCCTCGCATAAGATCAGCGTTTATACCACAGCATTGTGTCGAATTCTCAATTCTGATTGGTCAAATCCCAGGTTACTATTGATGCACTTGCTTTAATATGTTGTTGTTTTTATAGTAACAAAGGGACGTGTATGGTGGACTCTACACGTAAATGGATACAAAATTGGTGTAATTATTGTATCGTACTGTAATTATTAGCGTTTTCTATGTGGAGAAGTTTATTTTGACTTTAAGTTCATGGGAAAGTCTTCAAGATAGTAACATGACAAGCTTCTTATTTCACCTTTGAGAGAAAGAAAAGAGAGTCTGAGTGTCTAGGGAGCTAAGTTTATTTTGATGTTTCACAACATTAAATGTAACTATAAATGGATATGGTGTAATTCTTTAAAGCACCCCTATTATGCTATATTAAAAGTGCCTAATTTTGTTTTAGAGGTCTCATACAGTAGGTGTACATTCATCCAAGGTGAAAACATACTTTCATTTTCTCATAATTTACATTGCAGCATCACCTCTTTTTCTCAGTGTCACAAACGACTCGCTCAAGGATCGTTTCACTCTAAACTCCTCCTTTCAGAGTGCATACTCTGCTCTTATATGGTCAGATGTCCCAGTCTGTTGTGATTTGTTTATCCGTTACAGCACGTGCCGGAAAGGAAACGCCCATTACCATATCTGAATTTCAGCTCAGTAGTAACGTCCATCGCAACCACCATCGCAAGTACAACGAGAACAGGACGTTTCTCAGTGGTAAGTTTGTATGTAGTTTGACAATCACATGAGTTAGCCAGTTAGCAGAAGCTAACAGCTAACAGACTAACAGCTGTGAACTGGCTGTACACGTATACAACACAAAACCATGCATTTAGAACACTTTGTAGAAAATATATACACAACTAATTAATCATAATTACAGGTTGTGATCCAAAGGTGCAAGATGGTCCAAATAAAGTAGGTACGACCCCGTTTTTAATGAATAATGAATGGCTGTGGCTCAGTGGGTTGTCCACTAATGGTAGGGTTGACGGTTCGATTCCAACCCCACATGACCCCACATGACCAAGTATCCTTGGGCATGAACCCCAAGTTGCTCCCAATGACAAGCTAGTGCCTTGCATGGCAGCTCTGCTACCATTGGTGTGTGAGTGAATGGGTGAATAAGACACAATGTAAAGCACTTTATAGAACAGCTAAGGTTTATAAAAAAGCACTATATAAGTGCAGCCCAATACCTGGAAATATTGTGAAAATTAAGTATTTATTCTTCTTGTCACGTTGTTTTGTTTAATGGATTAAAAATAACCCGGCTATTAGTCATCCAACAGCCGTTATAACTAATTATCTAGCTACTACTTGTTTGGTTGGATATCACATAAACTGAGAAGTCATTTTTCTCTGTTTCACTCAATAAGCAGTTACTGCCTTCCTGCCTCAGTAGGGCAGAGTGAATATCTAATTACGTGCCTAATTACGTATTATGCTATTAGGTTGTATTATGAATATTCAACACGGTTTAATGAAGAGCACATTTCATCCTCAACATCTATGCTCGGCTCATAAACATTCGTATCAATCAAAGCACCCGCAACAGTGAGTTATTATCTGGGAACGTGACAGTTTTCTTACCACGGTACAGCTGCATCTGAAAATAAGCCTTGCGACAAAAAGGAAAGAGTTTTAATTTGAACTCCGTCTGCACATTATGGAATATTTATCTAAAGACAGAAGCATGCTATAATGAATATAGAATTATGTCTCATTTTGTCTGATTATGCATTATGCACATAGGTTCTACTGTGAATATAAAACAAATTCTGTATAAAAAAAAATATGCAGCACATCATTACATCCCAATACATTACTTTGAAATTTGGGGCTGGAAAAAAAATTGCCTCCTAGTCCATTTTAGGATTAAGTTTAACCCTTTCATCTCCCGTCTTCAGTTTTTCAGCCTGGTTTTGTAGAAAAGAGGATCTAGTTACAAGGATGAAGAACGTCTGGGCCGCTGATGGCTGCTTGGAGTTTAAGGGGTTACGTTTTAATTTGTTTATAAAGTCCTTAATGGGATCGTCTTGTTATATATCTCTGATTTGCTCTGTCTAGACTCTTCCTCTAGACGTCTGAAGGTCTCAAATTCTCTTCCCTGGCTCTTAAGGGTGTCTGTGCTTTTGCGAGTGCTGCGCAGAGGCTTTAGAACAGTCCAGCAATTGATATTAGATGTCCCACTTGCATTTTTAGATACACACCCATATCTCAGTTTTATAATAAGTTTTCAGAGTGTCTGAGTGTATTTATTCAGTGCACCGTGATCATATGGTTTTTCTGTTTCAAAAATGTCTTTATTTAATTGATGTGTATTGAATGTGGGTGAATGTCAAAATGCGCTGAATAAATAAAATGGACTCACTTATGGTTGACATTTAGCATATTTATTATATTCACTGCATCATCATACGGTGCATTATAATAATTACAAACATGAGCTAGACATTTCATTAAGTCTTCATTAAGTCTTCATGTACTGCGTAGGAGTAATAAACGTCTAAGAAATGTCATTTAAGGTGGAGTCGGAAGTGGCAGCTTCAAGGGTAGCAGCTTCAACAGTGGCAGTTTCATGAATTCCCGCAATATTTATGGCAATGTTAGTGGTGGCAGCTTTAGTGGCAGCAGATGCAAGGTTAGCAATTTTACCAGTGGCAGCTTCAAGGGTGGCAGCTTCAATCATCAATGTAGTGTTAATAGTATTAGGAACTACTGGTCGGAAGGTTGTAAGTTCAAATCCTAGCACCCCCAAGCTGCCACTGCTGGGCCCTTGAGCAAAGCCCTTAACCCTCAACTGCTCAGCTGTATAAATGAGATAAATGTAAGTTGCTCTGGAAAATGGCATCTGTCAAATGCCATAAATGAAAACGTTTAGCTGCTGTAACATGGCAATCAATCCATCCATCTATTCATCCCATTCATTCATCCATCAGTTGATCCATTAAAGCATTTAACCATTCATTCATCCATCCACTGTTCAATTTCAGTTATGAATGAAGGTGTAAAAAAGGGCCAGTGCTAACCTTATCTCCCATCAATCCATCTATCTATCCATCCATCCAAACACTGAACCATCTCTCCAACCATTTACCTGTATACTCAACCAAATATTTAATGATCCACCCATTTCTCAATCCATTTAACCATCCATCCATCCATCCATCCAACTAACCATTTACCTACCCATCCAGCCATCCAAACACTGAACCATGTCTCCAACCATTTACCTGTACACTCATCCAAATATTTAAAGATGCAACCATCCCTCAATCCATCCATCCATCCATCCATCCATACATCCCAATTACAAGAGCAATTTGTAAGGATGGATTTTATTCAATATCAATTCAAAATCTATCTATCTATCTATCTATCTATCTATCTATCTATCTATCTATCTATCTATCTATCTGTCTGTCTATCTATATATCTATCTATCTATCTTGCAATGTTCTTGTTTCTATGAAGCAAAAGAAACAAAGTCGTTTGATAAACATTCTGTTGGGAAGTAGTAAGGAATGGCTCTTGGCTAAAGTCTAACCCTGATCCTTGTTTAAAAGCATGGTCCTTCATGTCCTGTTGTCTTTTCATTACAGTGTGAATAAGAGTCCTCCATCAGCATGCAGAGAATAAAGGGCAAGGCCATTTGAGGCTGTTGCTCTGTGGTGCCTCCATCAAAATTTGCTGCAACGTGCAGGACTGGAGCAGAAACCCTGTGGTTACAGAAGGATGGCACTTTATCAGCGCACCACCATGACTTTACTAATGCTGGCAATCTGTATCTGTACTGTTTTATCTTTGCTTTACATGCCACATCATGCATGCTGCTGAGGGTGGTTTTGAACCAGTTTGCTGTAACACTTCTTAAATCACTGTGGACAGTTCCATAAACAAATTTGGATGTTTGTCATGTTTCCAGCGTTTTTCAGATCTCCAGCATGAATACAATTAAGAACCATATGCTTGTTTTCACTTGATGTGGTTTTATATTTACTGAGTCGCATGTACAGTTTGGAGACAGCACTGGTTTTTGTCAGATATCCAGTGATCCAAAAAGAGGAAAGACAAGGCTAAAGGTTTCACATCCAAACATCCACATACAGTAGCTGTGGGAATTATTAACTGTTACTCACAGTTCCATATCATAAGACATTTGATGTTTGCTTTTTCTCCTCTTGTATTGTTGAGTTTCCACTCTAAGCTCATTCCAAGAACCTTCTTAAAACAGACACAGTCGCTGGTTATAGCTCGGTTTAGGGTTGCTACAGTGTTCTGGTTCACTGATGTTCATGGTGATTGGATGGTTACCACTTACCTACTATTAACTATCATCTACATGCTTTTATTTACCCAAACAAATTTTTCTCATCACTGTTGCATCCGGATGTGACTCCCCAAATCTCCCTAAATCCTACTACAGTAACCTTGTTTCTCAACACAGAAATTACTATCTAGTTTTTGCTAAGCAGGACAGCTTGTATTGACAATGTGTGTGTGTGGGGGAGGCAAGATGGCTTAGTGGTTAGCACGTTTGCTTTGCACCTCTGGAGTTGGGCTTTGAATCCTGTCTTTGCTCTGGGGAGTTCTCCCCATGCTTCAAGGGTTTCCTCTGGGCACTCCGGTTTCCTCTCCCAGTCCAAAAAATGCATTATAGGCAGACTAGCATTTCCAAATTGTCCATAGTGTGTGATTGTGCCCTGCAATGGGTTGGAACCCCGTCCAGGCTGTCCCTCACCTTGTGCCCCGAGTCCCCTGGGATAGGCTCCAGGCTCCTCCATGACCCTGTGTATGATAAGCAGTATGGAAAATGGATGGATGACAATGTGATGAATGTTGACAGTTTAAGAGAGTTTATGGAAAAATCCGTCTCAAAAATGTCATTTTAAGAAGGAACAGCAATTAGAGGAATTGATCTTTTTGTTTCCTTTTGGTTTTTGTTATATATTTA
>JANDJT010000206.1:24536792-24557851 GCA_024331685.1 Stegophilus panzeri | reverse complement strand
ATGGACAGTAGCACAGTGGAATCGTGTTTTGTGGTCCGACGAGTCAACATTTCAAATAGTTTTTGGACAAAACAGCCCTCGTGTTCTCCAGACCAAAGAGGAAAAGGACCACCCAAGCTGTTATCAGCGTCAGGTCCAAAAGCCAGCGTCTGTCATGGTATGGGGACGTGTCAGTGCCCATGGAATGGGGGTGTGTCAGTGCCCATGGTATGGGGGTGTGTCAGTGACCATGGCATGGGTAACTTGCACATCTGTCAGGGCACCATTAATGCAGAAAGATATGTACACATTTTGGAACAACATATGTTGCCATCCAGAGCAGGACAACGCCAAACCACATTCTGCCCAGATTACAAGTGCATGGTTGTGTAAGCAGAGAGTGCGGGTGCTAGCATGACCTGCCTGCAGTCCTGACCTGTCTCCGATTGAGAATGTGTGGCGCATTTTGAAGCACAACATAAGGCAACGGAGGCCATGTACAATCGCTCAGGTGAAGAAATGCATAATGTATGAATGGGGGAAAATTCCACTTGCTAAACTTAACCAACTGGTGTCTTCACTCAGTGCTCAAATGCTTAATAAGTGTAATTAAAAGAAAAGGTGATGTTACACAGTGCTAAACAGTCGACTGTCCCAACTTTTTTAGTTACAGTTAGTTACAATTACATTTATATAGTGCTTTTCTAGACACTCAAAGCGCTTTATGTAGTATGGGCTTTATGTAGTACCACCACTAGTGTGTAGCATCCACCTGGATGATGTGACAGCAGCGACAGTGCACCAGAACACTCACCACACACCAGCTATTAGTGGAGAGGAGAGAGTGATGTAGCCAATTCAGAGATGGAGGTTATTAGGGCGTCATGATAGAGAAGGGCCAATGGGGGAATTTCGCCAGGACACCGGGTTATACCCCTACTTGGAGTGTGTTGCAGTCAGCAGATTTGAAATGAGTGTATATTTACAAAAATAAATTAAATTCATAAAGTAAAAGCTCAAATAATGTGTTAATAATGTGTTTTCAATAGAGTACAGGGTGAATTCTTCCCTGAATTCTTCAATGACTCTTTTTGTTTTTGGGGTTTTTTTGCATTTTCCATACTGTCCCAAACTTTTTTTGGAATTGGGGTTGTAAATTTCAAGTTAATCTGAGAAACCAGTAAACTAAAATCAGCAGACAAAATGGTGGAAGACGCTAGCTACCTAGCAAGCTAACTGGCAACAGCACCAACTTTCAATTGTTAGCTTCCAACTGGCATGAAATCTCAGACCAAAACAGGACAAAACTACTAAAAAGGACTAAGAGCAGACTTTAAAAGGGATGTGAAAGAGCAATAATGACAGACGGTTACGCTGCCAAACTTACATGGCAGTAAAACAAACAACAATGTTACACTAACATTATACACTTAAAATGTGGTTGTTTGTCAGACATGCAAGAAGAGAGATGGTAAATGGTGCATTTATATAGAGCTTTTCTTCCAAAGTGCTTTACACTGTGTCTCATTCAGCCACACACACTCACACACCAATGGTAGCAGAGCTGCCATGCAAGGCACTAACTTGCCATATGGGGAATCTTGGGGTTCAGTGTCTTACCCAAGGACACTTCGGTATGTGAAGTCATGTGGGCTGGAACTCAAACCGCCAACCCTATGATTAGTGGACAACCCGCTCTACCACCTGAGCCACAGCTGCCCCCGGAGATCTAGTTCGAGAAGCATGGAAAGATATAGCTGGGGTCATAGAGAGACAGGGACACAGAGACATAAACAGGGAGAGTAAGAGAGAACTTGTTGACTAGCAGTGCACGAGAGTGATTTGAGCACGGACCCGCCAGACGCTACTACAGTGGCTCTAAAACAAAGAACAATAATACCACTAATACATATTAAAATTACACTGTGGTTGTTGTTTTTTTTTTTTGTAGACCCCCGTGTTTCACTGGATTTGGGGCCCTCTAAAGATCTAGGTATCATCTTGGAGACGTGCTCTCATACAGAAATTAACTAATCAAATGTAAAAATAAACCACTGCTTAGTCGTTACTATATGCATTAAATATACATCGATCCTTATGAACACTACTAATACACCTGCTGCTGTCTGTGTCATTAATGTTAATCAAATAACAAAAGAATACACAGTGAGTGACTTTCTCTTATTCTTTTGTTATTTGATGAACAATAATGACACAGACAGCAGCAGGTATATTAAGCTGCAGCCACTTTAAGTGTTACCCAAACCGGCTAATAACTTAACGTTATTGATAATGGCGTTGTGAAGACCAGCTTGCTACGTTAGCGATATCCAACAAACATTCACAATCGTATTTTACATGACCAACCCAGACAATATGTCTGTTTCAAACTACTAATGATCTACTACGGCAATAAAACAGTCCCTTTGTTCAATTGCAGTGTTACATTTTCCATAAAATGACTTACCGCTGAAACAGCTGGATAAAATGTTGTGCCTCTACAAAATTCGAAAATGTAAATACCTGGAAGAACACCCCTGAATCACATGCTATGGACAAATTCTGGTCAAATATACAGTCGTACAACTGTTAATATACAGATATTTCTTACAGTGTAGTTCATACAGGGTGTACAGGCAAAAAAGTTTGCCTTTCAGCATACAGTACATAATCTGCTGCAAATATAAAGAGTTTTAACTCGTTTTCTGAGCTCACGATATCTTTTAATGCCCGAGGTAGTTATTGTCCTCCATTTTGTTGTGGAAGTTTGTGGAAGTTTTCAGTTTCCAGTGGAACATTTTGCCGTGGCGTTTTAGCTGTAACTTGTGCTTGTGCTTCAGATGTTGAAATACATGTTTAATGTGTTCACACTGAGAAATACAAGCACATATAGTACACTGAAAAGACTTAAATGATGCTTTATACTTGCTGAGCAAATGAAGTGTGGAAGGACAAGCACATTTTCTTCTAACCCACTTCATCATACACCACGGAACAATGAACATGTTGCGATTCTAGTGCTACGCGTTGACGTTGTGAAATGCCTTGTAATATTTTTACATTCAACGATGAAAAAGTTGCTCTGCATGCATTCGAGATGATTTTCCCCCCACTCTATTATCACTATTCAACACATTCACATATAGTAATCTTATCTACAAGCTCTAAAATGATCAGAAAGCTCACAGAACAAAGCTTTTTTTTTTTTTCATTTAATGTGGTTAAATCAGTAAAAGATCAGCACTGCATAGATCACCCAGATGAGGATGAGTTTCCTTTTGAATCTGGTTCCTCTCAAGGAAGTTTTTCCTCACCACTGTGTCCTCTGGCTTGATCTTAATCCACATCTGGATTTCTGTAAGGCTGCTTTGTGACAACGTCTATTGTTAAAAGACACAAACTACACAAATAAATCTGAATGAAATTAAAAACTGCTGATTCGGTCCTGAGCTCGGGTTACTGACAGAGTGGAGTTTCGCATGTTCTCCGTGTATCTGGAACTTTCCTCTGGGTTCTCCAGTTTCCTCCCACCTTCCAAAAACATGTAGGTGGATTGGCTACTTTTAATTACCCCTGTGTGTGAATGAGTGTGTGAATGTGTGCGTGGACTGGATTCCCATCTGCTGTGAATTTCCGCCTCTGGTCCTGTGTTCCTCACATCCAGCATGACCCTGATAAGGATGAAGCAGTGATGTAAGTTTTAATTGTCTGATATTAACAAGTAACTGCGAGATAAAAAGTCGCAATTGTGAAATATTAACTCGACACTATGAGGAAATTTAACCTGGAATTACATTATTTAAATTGCGAGATAAAAGGTTAAAAATGGATAAAAGGGATAAATCTCCATCATATTTTCTCAGTTGTGGTAGAAGCAAACTTCCACCCCACTGTGTGATTTCTCTGAGCAAATTATTATTTTTTGCCTGGAATGTGAGCTGCCAAAATGCCACCAAATATTACAAAAACATCCTTTAAAAAGAAAGAAATGGCTGATCGCACCTTTAATGTTACTAGCAGCCAACAGCTTGAGGTTGGGATGTGACCATTCTCACTGTCCCAGTTCCGGGTTAACTGGTTTCCTCTCACCTCCCAAAAATATGTAGATGGCTTGGCTATAAAAATGAGAATGGTCTGTCTGCGTCCTGCAAGACTACAAACCACGCCTATTACAAGGAATGCCTACTAGCAAATCACACTACACAACATTCCCATGCCCATTTTGTCAATATCTCTAACCCTAACCACATTTGTTTTGGGCGTAACCTGTAATAGTGGCTGTTCTTTGTAAGGGGTGTGGTTTGTAATCCTGACGGATGTTTTACGTATTTGTTGTGGACGTAACTCGTAATAGTGGCCATGCTTTGTGGGGGGCGTAGTTTGTAATCCTGACAGATGTTTTATGTATTTGTTGTGGGTGTAGCCTGTAATAGTGGCCGTGCTTTGTAAGGGGTGTGGTTTGTAATCCTGACGGATGTTTTATGTATTTGTCGTGGACGTAACCTGTAATAGTGGCCGTGCTTTGTAGGGGGTGTGGTTTGTAAGGGGGCGTGGTTTGTAATCCGGACAGAAGCTTTAGGTGTTTGTTGTGGGCGTAATTTGTAACAGTGGCCATGCTTTGTAATGGGCGTGGTTTGTAAGGGGTGTGGTTTGTAATCCTGATGGATGTTTTATGTATTTGTTGTGGACGTAACCTGTAATAGTGGCTGTGCTTTGTAAGGGGGCGTAGCTTGTAATCCTGACAGAAGTTTTCCGTATTTGTTGTGGACGTAACTTGTAATAGTGACCCTGACGAGGATGAAGCGGTTACTGAAGATGCACTAAGCACTACGTCGGAATTGTCTCGCAGTTGTGAAAAGTAACTTCCATCCCACCGCATGTTTTTTCTTTATTGTTTCCACTATTTTTTTTAGCTGGAATTCGAGCTGCCAAATATTACACACACACAAAATAATCACTCATCGCACCTTTAAAGTTCTTAGTAGCCGACAGTTGTGGGGTTGGGAGGTGACCATTCTCATTCTTCCAGTTCCAGTTCCTGTCCAATCCACTGGTCGCTCCTGTCCGGGTTTTGTGTGCGTCCTCGTTTCAAACGCAGCTGCTGCAGAGAGACACTCCAGCGGCCCCTGTGCATTTCTGACATCCTGCTGTCGGAGCTCGGAGCTTGGAGCTGGTCTGGGAGCGCGGTGGAGCTTCAAGTTCACTTCCAGCCGAGTCTGCTCACCCGCTCCACTTCTCTATTCACACTCCTAGTCTATTTTATTTCCCTTAACCATGCCGAGACGGTGTTTCGCGTCGATTCTGACTTGCGTCTGAGCGTCGGCGGGTTTGCTCTCTCGCTCTCTCTCTCTCTCTCTCTCTCTCTCTCCCTCTGTGTGTGTGTGTGTCGCTCTTTCATTCATACGCGGGGTGTTTACTTTTTTTTAATTCCTCCGCGCAAAAGAAAACGCACCGGTCCGGTTTCGCCCCCCAGCCGTGCGCTATTTGGTGATGGAGTTTACCCGGTGGCCAGGAGCCGCTACGTGAGACGTGTGAAGGCTTTTGTGGTGTTGCACCAAAGCGGACCGCAGTTCAGCGGGTAAGTAAACCTGCTATAACCGCTTTATTTCTCAGCAGACACTCACACTCACACACTGTGCATGGAAAAGCGAGCGCGCGCTCCTTCAACGCTTACTGGATCGCATTATGCTTATTCTTCTTATTATTTTTTTTTTCTCTCCATTTGTGTGCAACAGGGCGCGCGTAGATATCCATCTAAATCCGGTGATCTGAGTGAACTTTCAGGGTTTTGGACATTTGTTTGGAGTGTGTGGAGGTATTTTGTCCCATTGCGAAAAGCCGGAGGCTACACGGGCTGGTGGCTGCGCTTTAATCCCGACATCCCTGGAGCTCTCCGTGTCTATCATTCTTGTTTAAAAAGAACCATTTGGAATGGGTTTTTTTTTTCACCCCCTTTTTTTTCTTTGCTTTCCATTCTGAAAAATGAGCACACTTGCCAGATGTTGTGTCGCCTCGCCGTTACCCGTTTAAAACCCCGTTAAAGCCTAATCTCTGTCGGATTAAGGGCGATGGGATTGGAAATTGTGGGCTCTAAAGCATGAAATCAGTCATGAGATTGAGAGACGGATCCTGTGCTAAAGAGACCAAGACACTTCTGATAACTCCAATCAAGGCACTTTTTAAAATTATTATTATAAAAGCACCCGTATGCCACTGCGACCTTGTGCATTTATGGGTGTTTAAATAATAATAATAATAATAATAATAATAATGATAATAATAATAATAATCAACAACTTTGTGTCCATATGATTGTGGAGGATTTGTTTACAACACACTGCGGCACAAATGAGATCTTTTTACTGCACATGCATAATTCACCTACGGGCTAAAACCAGCCTTGTTCTCTCTCTCTCTCTCACACACACACACACACACACTGATGCCTAGTGTGCACTCTACTTACACTACTCTCTCTCTCTCTCTGCGTGTGTGTGTGTGTGTGTGTGTGTGTGAGTGTGTGAGCGACGCAAGCAAAGTAAATGCGCCTTTAATTGCATATATTCCGTTTTAAGTGCCACTAATGAAAGAATAAAGCGATTTGAACATCTCAAGGACGACATGCGTGCCAAACTCTCAGAGTGCTGTTTCAAAACAATGTGGCGTCTAAAATATAATAATGTAAAAAAAAATGTAGGCTGTAATTAATCATATTTGATATATTTATTTTATGGTTTTCCTTTGCAGCACAGTTGCATACATTTCCCCCCAAAATTAATGTCTGGACTCTAGTGTGCAGACTTGCTTTCATTCGTCTCTGGGATGAAATCTTTTCTTTTCTTGTCCTTTTGTTGTTGTTGCAGTAGTAGGGTCGTGCAGTAATTAGGCCGGCTGTAGGCCGCATAGTCTAGTGGTCTAGTAGTACTCACTCAGTCGTGCTTATTCCCTTATTCCCTTATTCCCTTATTCACTTCGCCGCTGTAACAGACAGGCAAAGCCGGAGAGGAATTTTCTCGGGAACAAATGCTCCGTTGTTGAAGCTTCACCCCCACCTTTTCAGAGGGTTGCCAGATCGAAATCGATTAGTTTGAAATCCACTGCATGCACTAGAGTTCACCATCCAAGACTTACACTTTTTTTCTTCTTCCCTTTTTTTTTTTTTTTTTTTTTTTAAACAAATATATATATATATACTGAACCTTAAAATGCACAGAGGGAAAATAATGCACGTTTCACATATGATTGCACGAGAGCGCGCCCAATCTGGCAACACTACGCGCGTCCACGCTGCCCCATTTGGTCCTGGACGTCTTCATGTCACCTCTTAGCACTACACACACACACGCACGCACACACACACACGCGGTACAAATGGCCCCTGAATTTACGCAAGTGCGAAACTACTGATATGAAAGCAGAAAGCAGATGCATGTCAGTAGAACGAAAAAAAACCAATAACACACAACTACAATAAAACCCTGGGTCTGCTCCCGAACCCACAGCCTTCCATGTTACACTAGGTCTTACCTTAATTACATCCCAAACCACAACCTAGGCTAATAACACCCTATATAGTACACTCCAAACAGTAGGCCATAGCCTATATATAGTTATACTTTTGCGCATGCGCGCTATTGTGCTTGGAAACGTTATGAGCGTTTTTCTTTCTTTTCTTTTCTTTTTTTTAATTTTCATTTGCATATGAAAGTGTCTGCACTTTCAATGGAGGAAGCTCTCGGGCCTCCACTCCAGACTCCACCCTACCCCAACCCTAGTTTCACCAAGGAGGGGCGAAAACCGAACACGGACAAGGGGGCAAAGTATTTTGGAAGGTTACGCGTAATAGACTTTATGATATGTTTGTAGATGTTTGAATTGCTGGTGCTAGAGTAGATTTATTTTTGCATTATTAGTTTGCATTTATGAAATATAAACACACCCACCCACCCACACACTCACACACACACACACACACACACACACACACACACACACTTCTATCATATTTGCTTGAAATTGAAATCACAATATTTGCTACTACTACTACTACTACTACTAATAATAATCTAAAAACATATAAAGTCTGCTATATAGTAATCAGGAATACATATCTTACAAAGAAAAATTACTGCGCCACAACTGATAAAATAATAACAATAAATAATAAGAAAAGGTATAAGAATAAGAATAACTATAGGGGTGCCTAAACACCTTTGGTGCTTGGCCCCTAAATAAAAATCACTCTAAGAGATAGTACTTTTAAGACATAATTTACAACCAATGTGCTTTTACAATATTTCCTGATTTATTGCAAAAACAATATACATTTTACAATATGATATTTTGCATTTGAAAGCATTCAAGGCTGTTAATCCTGTAGGCTACCTTCCAAATGACCATACCAAGCTGGTAACGATTTACAAAAGATATATTGCGCAGACGTAACTCCTTAACAGGCTTTACGATACTGCCGATTTGTTTAGCACGACGACGAGCTGCATGTCGTAATCCGTGGCGCTCTAAGATGAGTCGAAGTCGGAGAGAATCAAGGTCAAACAGGAAGTGAGCTGAGCTGCTTGCTATACGGCTGCAGTGTTTTATTCGAGTGAGTCGAAAGCTGTCTGTGGAAAGGTGGAAAGGTGTCTAGAAAACTGTTACGCCTAAGTATAAAATATGTTTATAACACCTTTAATTGTTTTTAAAAAATGCTGTTTTTTTCATTTCATAATGAAGGAAAGAAACAGTGATGTGATATATGTTCAACACCTGTTAATGTATTTCATGAATAGTACTGAGAATAAATATGAAAACAGATATGCTTTACTTAGGCATGTATTATCTACTGATAGAAATCCACATAAAAGTTCTTTATTTTGGGATCGATTAGATGTAACTCCTACACACACACACACACACACACACACACACTCTAGGCAACATGTAGGACTGATGGACATTAATAATGTGGTATTTTTTTGTTTGTTTTTTAAATAAATTTTGCTCCTACTAGAAGTGAATGTAATTTTTTCCTCATGAAATTTCCATGCTTAAATCGGAGCATTGGCACGTCTGCGAGGCCTTTTTAGTCAGTAACAGGGCTCTCAGTCATATTCGACAGAGCACTTAGTCACTCTGAGTGTGGTGTCATATGAAAAAGAGCTTCGCACTCGCGCTGTTCAGTGAGTCAAATTTTGCCAGGAGCTTAAAGGGGGCAGTTAGGTGAATCATTAAAGCAACTCGGACATTGTTGGGGTCTTCTGAGAGAGTCCATGAGCACACACATGCGAGAGGAAAAAAAAAAAAAGGAGCGTCAGAGAGCTCGATTTCTTGCGTTCAGACCTAGTTCGATGAGCAGCGTGAGGGAATGCTTGCGGTTTCACCTGCCTGCTTCACTCACGGAGACTTTGACAGCTGTCGCTCTCTGTTTTATAGGCTACATGTGGATGTAACAACAGTGTCAGTAGCGTCACATCAGTCAAACCCTCTCTCTCTCTCTCTCTCTTTCTCTCTCTGTCTTTCTGTCTCTCTCTGTCTCTCTCTCTGTCTCCCTCTCCTTCTCTCTCTGTCTTTCTGTCTCTCTCTGTCTCTCTCTCTCTCTCTCTCTCTGTCTGTCTCTCTCTCTCTCTGTCTCTCCCTCTGTCTCTCTCTGTCTCTCCCTCTCTCCGTCTCTTGCTCTCTCTCTCTCTCTCTCTCTCTGTCACTCTCTCTCTCTCTCTCTTGCTCTCTCTCTCTCTCTCCCCCACTCTCTGAAACCACCCTGTTCAGTGCACATTCTGTTCTACTTTTGTTTGTAACCGTCGCCCCTCCTGCATGAATGTGGACATCGCTGAACTCTGGAAAGACTAACAGGAGCAAATAAGGTTGGGATCGAGCTTAAAACGTATAGATTTTTGACCTACTAGATACAACATGTAACACAAGTCGTTCTAGAACTTCCAAAAGTCAGAAGATCAGAGCCTTTCAAGCGGTGCTCGATACACCTCCTCGACACGTCAGCGTCACGATTTCGTTCAAACGAGCAGAAATTCGAAGTGAAATTCACGCTTACCTGTTTTCCCCCACGTCTCGTATCATTTTTGTACATCTTAATGGTGCGGTCAGTGATTTTTAAGTCAAAGTGATTTTTTTTTTCTTCGAATAAACAAACTAACAGAACCGAATTATATGGACCGGCAGCTTCCGACCAATCGCAACAAAGAGGAATCGACTCATCTTGACCACAGTGTCAGCAATAAGGTGTGTTTCTGTGCGCAATGAACATTACTTTCAGTGAATTCAGGTCACGTGCCTTCTGTTTGTTCTGCGCTTATGTGCTTCGTTTCTATTCTAGTCCTGTCTCAACAACTGTGTCTTCTGATTGCGTCCATGCGTCTCTGTTTTAAGCCCGTTAATTCATTTGTCTATGTACAGTTTACCCTGCCGCTTCACAGTCTCGTCGCGAAGTCTTGCCTGTGTTGTTAAGTTCCGTGCCTTGTCTTCTTGCATTCCCTGTTCTTTGTTTTGTAGATGTACTTCCTGGTTTTGATCGCTGCCTGTCTCACTGCTCACTGAAGAAATCATTCAGATGCACTGTTCCATTTGTTTTTGGGGGTCATGGCTTTGTTATGATTTCGAAACAATTCAGCTTCAGCTCACTCGTTATCACTCAAAATTGCTGACTGCACCTTTAAGTGTTACAATAGGATACTAGGAGAATGGTGGCTGTTTTTAGACTAAACATTGTGTGCTCGCGAGGCCATTGTGGAAATATCGGATAAACAATAAGGAAAAAAAAGTCAAAGAAAGGAGAAGAAGAAGAAAAAAAAACACTTGTCAAAATCTCAGGGAAAATGTTGCATCATGGACTGAGACTGAGCAGCGAACACACGCATCTTGCTCAGGAAACAAGGAGTGTGTGGGCGAGAGTGTACGTTGTAGTCAGCAGTTTTTTTTTCTTTTTTCGCGTGGTTTTTTAGCTCCTCTGTAAGCTCACGCTGGGCGAGTGACTGGTGCCATTAGAGCAGAGAGCTGGGAAATCGGCCACAGAAAATGTAACTGCAGCTGCCGGTTTATCACTGGTGAGATTTAAAAAAAAAAAACCCTCATAGACATATTACAGTGATGAATTTCACAAGGACTCGTCTCCATTTTAAAACCGTAGCTCTTCATTTTGCCATCCATCGAATCCTCGGAGCCTGGGTTACGTAAGAGGTGTGGTTAAGAGCGCACCGAGAGGATGGTGTAAATGCGATATGTCTTAGGGAAATAGCATGAAGGAGTTTTCCTGGTATCGATTTCCATGGAAACGCCTCGCAAAATTTGCTCTCCGTGTTTGGTTTCTCTTAAGGGAAATGTTCCGTGCTGCAAATAATGAGCAGTATTTTTTTTTTTTTTTGGGTCACAGTGTTGTGGCAGTTTTGTGAAGCTGTCACATATTATACAGGCTGAAGTGAAGAGTCTGGAAGTATGAAGTGCATTTTTGAGTCCTGAAGATGGGGAATAAGAAGGAAATGGAGAAGGAGGGAAAAAAAAAAAAAAAAAAAAGCTCCGTATGAGCTTGAGTGTATGGAGGAGATCTTCAAGGTTGGAGTGTTTTCTCACTCACTCCTAAAAATAAATAAATAAATAAATAAATAAAATACTGCCTGGCAATTTGAAATCTCCACAACCTCAGATACACCTGAGCGTTCTGAAATACTCAGAGGAACAGCCCCACAAAGACATCTCCAATTCGCTCCACAGACCTCTGGGACGTTTGGGTGCGTTTGAAGAAATTGTGTAGTACAGCTGCTAACATGTTTTTAATGAATGCCGAATATTCACACACTATATCGTACTAATATATATATATTTTTTTAAATAAAATGGAACGTATAAATTATTGTAAGTCAACAAAGAAAAAGCGCATATATTTATAAAAACAACAATTAAAAAAAAAAAAAAGATACAGTAGGTGTGTGAATAAAAAAATAAAAAATAAATAAAAATTTTAAACAAATCTTTTAATTTAACTTTAATACATTAAACGTATTTGTCGCGGGGCAACAAAGAAAATGGTTCTTTTTTTTTTTTTTTTCGTAAAAAAACACAAAAAAACATTGCGAAGCTAGGTGTTTCCAAAATTGTTTGTGATACGCTATGAATCTAAGCAAAGGGTGTAAAACAGGGCAAAACAATGTTGTTATAAGTTCAATTAGACAACGATCGTTTAATTAAAAAAAACAAGCAACCGTTTTGCTCGTAAAGGTGCTTAGATTTGGTTGTAATATGCAGCGTATCGAAGTGTAGGGTGTCGGAACAATATCATGTTACGTTAAGCACTCGTTTATTAAGACAAACCTGTAAAGCTAGGCGTTTACAATGTTTTGTAATGTAAAGCATATCTAAGTGTAGGGATTAAAGCAGGACAATATAACGTTCAATTAAATGAGAACATTTTCATTTATTAAAAAAAAAAGCAACAACTTGTAAAGCTAGTTGTTTGCAGTTTCTGTTCTGATACTTCTGATCTAAGTGTAGATATTAAAATAAGAAAACACTCAGGTATTTAATAAAAAAAATGCTCAAGATACACTCACTGTTAAAAAAAAAAAAAAACAAGATTAAAATGTAAAGCTATGTGTTTGCATTTTTTTGTGAACAATATAATGTTAAGTTAAATATCAATTATACAAAAAAAAAAAAAAAGTATCTTAAAAAACTGAACAAAAACCAGTAAATTCTAATGGGAGTATAAATGTGTGCGTGTGTGTTTGTGTGTCTGTTTGCCGTTAGACACAAAGAAAGGCTGACGGTTGTCACAGAACAGGGTTTGGTCGCATGATCAATCCCCTCTTGGGTTTTTTGAGCGACGAGAAAGGACTGAAACACTCTCTACTGGAGCTGTCAGTGTTGAGTGATGGATCGCTGGACGTCTTTTTACTTCCTCATTAACCCGTGCGTGTCCACGCCGCACTCTCGGCTGGAGCCTGAATCAGGCCTTGATGGATGGCCAGAGGTCTTACTGCTCCATAAATAAGGGGATTAGCGTGAGGCGTCTCCTCTGGCCCCTGGGCTCCTTCAGCACGACAAATGGCTACGATTAGCATAGAGAGAGAGGGAAACTGCGGGATCTTCAGAGGCCCGCGTGATAATATACTCCAGGCCTCTGCGGAGGTTTTTGTTTTTGCACCACATTTCAAGCAGCCGTGCGTGCATGCAAGCGAGCACACACACACCGAGAGAAAGAGAGAGAGAGAGAGAGAGAGAGAGAGACTAGTAAGCCATGTCAGCAAACTGTCGGAAATAATATTAAGGCACATATATAGGAAGCTATTATGTGTAATTGATATGTCATTACATGATTTCATCAATATTTTGAGATCATATCCGTGGTTCGGAGCTTCGAACAGCTCCGATGAGGCAGTGTTTCATCCTGGCACGCTGGCAAAGAGAAAGACATTGACCATCTGGCTAAAGTTAATATGTTGTACATGTTCTAAAGATAAAAGTCATTAGAATGAAATACAGTTAAAAGTATTTAATAGAATTCAAAGTAATAAAATAGGGATTACATGATAGATTTTTTCCCCCTAACAATACCAATGACACTGACATAAAACCAGAATACTAGCCTGTTATTATTATTATTATTAATATTATTATCATTATTTTTTAATTGTGCTTAGCTAGGATTGTTTAATGATCATGTAGATTCAATTAAAAACTAATTTGATATTACTCAGGAAAATCCCCAGTGTTGAATTAACACCTAGAGTGTTTATTTAACTCGTTACAGTGTTCGTGTCCATTTGGACATATATAAGTACTCTAGGTGTTAATTCAACACTGGGGATTTTGCTTTGTACACAGATGTTGTCATTTAAAATGTATTTGAATTTGACTCATGAATCAATTCACATGACTCGATTAGTAAGACGGATTTACGCAGGATAGGGTTAGATCTAAAGGCGTACGGTCTGCAACCATACTGCAAAAATGTGAGTTGATTTGAACAAGAAAAATGGATTTGGTTTACATTTCACTGTAAAAAAAAAAAAAAAAAAAAAAAGTGCCGTAGTAGGAATCATATGAATTGGGTTGTGTACACTCTTACAAATTTGCAAGTGTGAAAGAAGCGTGTACAATAAATGAGCGGTCTTTGTAAACCTGAAACAAAACAGGTGCTTTCAGTGGCTGTCACTGTTCATTCATCTCGTATTCTCACTCCCACCTTGTGTACACACACCTGCTTCAAGACGATCCCCCAAACACGGCGACGGCTTTTAGCTGTCTGTTTCCGTCAATGCTATTAATTTTAACTTTGATTACGAAGAAGATAAGACATCTCGGCTCTTTTTAAATACCTCTTTCGATCGTATTTCTTTAATCTGACTTGATAGAACATCCACTGGAAAGCAGGGAGCGGAATAATGAGGATTAAGGAAATAATTAAGACCACTTCTTCTACTTGCTGACTCTATGGAAAAACACGTATTTGCGTTTGCATACATCATAAAGTCGCCGCAAAGGGTAATAATTAGAACGCTAATTAGATTATTTTTTTATAGGTAGATCATTGTCTGTAAAGACACCCGTGAAACAGCATTAAAGGCCGGCTTGAGAGCATTACGGTTTGATTACGCCCCTGTGTAGTAGGCTGAGAGGCTAATCCCTGCTCATCTCCGTGATCCTGATGTCCCACTACATTCTCATGAATCATCATTTTAAATAAGAGCTTGTACGAGAGTAGGATTAAGATCCTAGTGTATATATATATATATATATATATATATATATATATATATGTATATATATATATGATGGAGCCTTTCTGGAAATCTATGGACTAATCACGTGGCTTTGTGGAGAATTCATTCGTCTGATAATGAAGGATAGGTGAAAGAGTGGCGTGGAATTCATTATTCGATTCAAGGCAACAAGATACATGTAACGTAGCTAGCTAGGTAGCTAGATCTCTTTTGAAATAACCAACGGTAAATTGTCTATGTGTATGGCCTAATCAGGGACTAGGAGTAAGTTGCGTTCAGAAAACTGTAAAATTGCCTACAATCAAATGCTAAAACAATCCTTTTCTCCGTTAGGATAAAAGAGGAAAGCTTGAAAATTGTATTACGGATTTGGACTTACATCCAAATGTGACATGGATGGATTTACGGCTGGGCAATATACCGATAGAATATGAATATCATGATAAAATCACGTCACAATGCGTTTCTCTGAAACGTTGGCAGTATGTTAATATTTGTATAACAGCTGATTTGATGTTTAAATTGTGTATGAATATTTACGTATTTTATCTCCTTTCAGTGCTAAACATTTTTTGTAGACGTTTATCTATGTGTCATAGAAAAATCTAGCCTCATGTGATGATATTTTTTACCCAAACCTTTGTTGGATATGCGTAGATTTTGTACGAATTGAGTTTTGAGTACAAACCCCATTCCTGTAGCTAAATCTAACCGTTGTGTCTTTTCATGTGAAGTGGTTTTTACGTGAAAGATTTAGGTTTAGATGGACGTTAATGATGCTAATTTTGTCATGCTAATGTCACATGGTCCGACGGGTAAAAATTCTAAACTACTTGCACGACAAGTAATGGAGATTAGGATTAGGGCTTGGGTTACGGATTTGATCTTTTCTTGTGACTTTATTCAAGCACATCACTGTCACTCATTCAAAAATGTATAGATCAGGTGAAAGCTCCAGTGTTCTGCCTGGTCCCAGGATTGATCCCTGAATTGACTTGGCTAAAACATGTTAGAGATACAAAATTAGTTTTTCATGCATATCCACCTCTGGATAGCTTGGTGTACATCCGAGGACAAATGGTATAATGGTACAGGCGGCATGTTCTGCGATAGTAATCCTTAATCCGGAACTGCGGGAAGCGAAGAATCATCACGCTCTTTTATCTGACAATCTCAGCAAGCCGAGCTCACGTCCTCTCGTGGTAGATTGGTTTGGTATGCGCATGTATCGAGTGTATGGTGCTTCACTCTCGATCAGGGGAGTCATTAGCGGCGAAAAAAGCTTGCCCTTTTAACGAGCTAGATAACGTCGGGCCTGTTGTTCGCTGGCCAGCTGTTTTTAGAGGAGGCTCGCTCTGAGCTCTGTGGATAATGTGTCAGTCGGGATGGAGTGGTGATAGATATCGGGTGGTTAAGGGACGCTCACCGAGTCCCAGAGGAGCATTGATCGCCTCTATAACTCACGCTCACCATGATGTATGCACTTCACTGTGTGTTCAGCGCCGGGTGAGGGCTGTGGCAGGTCCTTGAATGGTCCTTGGGCCTCACTGTACCTCGGAAAAGAGCTTTATTCATATGATTTGTATATTGCAGGACGGTCATAAAGTCTGCTTTAATGGAAAGCACCATAGGGGCTGTATTGAGCTGTTGCGGCCCCTACGTTCACTTGTATATATTGCTGTAAAGCTCGAGCTTTATCACGCATCCTGAGAGGCAAGGCTCGAGCCATAAGCCCTCTTTTATTGTGGCAGTAATGCAGTGAGAACACTGATATCGGCACTTCCTGGTGCGAACGCCCACAACCGCTGGGGTGCCTGTGATCTAAACCACAGCAACTGCTAACTTTTTTTTATCTCGTGTCGACTTGTGCAGAAATGACTCGAATGAATTTTTATCTCGTGTCGAATAGAGACGTTTAGTAAGCCAGCTTTAACCACCAGAGCAACTGTGGCTTCGTGTGTGTGTGTGGCGTCGGATTTTCCCAGGCAGTGTCTAAGGTTGGCATTAGATGCTAAATGCCTAGGGCCAAATACCAAGCAGGTCTGACTCACCTTTAAGATTCCTTCCATTGCTGTATTTGTGTATTTATATAAAACCAATAGACTTGGAATGGTGTTGCGTGCTAAGTTCACCAGTTCCCTTTTGCAATGATTGTTTTTCTTTTTGCATTTCACAAAACAACAACAAAAAATCAGTCATTTTACTACAGATTTAGGATGTTAAAACCATGTTTTCCAACTTCTCCATTCGGAAGTTTCCACCATAATGTTAGGTCAGGTTCAATTCTGATTTGTATGATTAGTTCGAATCATATTCGTTAGAATTTTATTATGCCTCCCATTCCAAGAAAACACTGATATGCTATCAGGCCCTCGTTGACACTCACATTTGTGTGTTTCGACATGTTCCGGTAATAAGCGCAGGGCTGCATTTCATGTTTCTGCATTTCATGAGGGCTTGCCTGATAATAACTAAAGACCACGCTGGAATATTATGTTGCAGGAAAGCGCAATGCCTCAACAAGGCTTGCTAATTCACCCGTTTTCTCCTCTTGATTGGCGCTGATTGGCTCAGTTTCTAACGGGTCTGTGATTGGGGGAGGGAGGGCGGGCAAAATGTGGTTGTCTGAGCACAATGGCTGTGCCAGAGAGCCTGCTGCTGTTCGCCTGGGCAAAATTGTATCCTGAATGATGTTTGGCAAGAGGGATTATGATTGCTGATTGCTGTGGGTTTTAATTATGGAAATTGCAAGATGCTCTTTGCATCTCCACATGGCTAAGTCTTAAACATTCTCAAGGGAGCGGGCCATTATTTCACTAATAGCTGAAGTCATAAAAACGGCAAGGAGAGTTTTATTTTTTTCCCGTTAAATAATGCACTCCAATTAGATGAAGTACATTCTGCTCAGTCGGGAAGGTAAACAGCGACATGGCTTCTGCTTGGAATGTTATAAATGTGTGTTAAAGCGGCGGCTACAGTTGGGTGCTTACACGCCTGCGACACTTAATTCCTGCTTCTTTATCAGCTCAAAGCCAGACCAAGCAACATCACAATCTTTATTTTAGTTGCATTATGCATTTAAAAAAACACACACACACACAAAAAAACAACTTTTGCTACATCGCACCGTCTGGTAGTCGAACATGTTTGACTGGGCAGAGAAGAAGTTATGATGAGGTGCCATGTTGGTGCAATGTGGGGTTACGAGTTTTAGTTCAGGGCCATAGATGAAGGGAAAAGGAAGAGACAGGAGAAGCTGTAGGAGTAAATCAAGGTCGGACCGTTCTGGCACTTCATTTATCCAGGCCTAGTCCTGAGTCAACACACTGCTCTATGGCCTTATTATGGAGCTTTTGGGGAGCTGTGCGATGCTCAGGCGCTGAAACTGCAGCTTTGAAGTTCATTTTTTTTTTTTTTTGCAAAGGGGTGAGTTGGGATGTTATTTGTAATCTATAATGTCATTGAAGAGGAAAGATATATTGCCAGGGCACCCATGTTGAGAAATATTTTGTGCATGCCTTTCTAAATCTAATGTTAGATAACTGAGCCTTGAATTCCTTATGCAAAATTTAAGTAGATTTGATATTCAAATGCATTTGAAGATGTGGAGAAAAGAAAATGAATGACACGGAGGCAAATTACAGAATTACAGAATATTATTATACTTTTTTGAAATCATAAACCATTTTACACACAGTATTGTTTATTTTTCTTCTGACAAACTGTTATGGCAAATCCTGTTCTCTATATATGCTCACTACATAGGGTATAACATAATGTACACAGTGTAGAACCTATGTAGTGCTTTGTTTTTACCAACGTACTGTACCATTTGAAATTCAGCCAAAAGGGGAAAAAAAACATGTTCTCAGTAAGATCTTAGATTGATGTTTTTGCTTCTTGCTCCAACCCCCCCCCCCCCCCCACACACACACACACACACAGATCTGTCATTAAGAGCATCAGACAATAAGTTGGATTAAGAGCAGAGACTTGCTTTGAGTAGAGACACTGCTTGAACTATAAGTGGGGCACAACATGTGTTACATAAGTCCCATTCCTCAGTAAAAAAAGAGCCAATTACCTTGTTTGGAAAGATGTTCACTTCTAGAGAATTTCTGGCCTGTCAGATTCATACGCTACCGCATACACATACAAAACGCCACATTAGTTATACCTCAGAAGCCAGAGCACCCTCAGAAATGATGTTTTTGGAAGAAAAGACAGCCCCACCCCCACCATTTTGTACCCCGATTTTGAAATCTGTGTTTGAAACGTCATTTTGCTGATCCGTTTCTGCTGTATGGGTCTGTCCTTGTTCATGCAGGTATGAGGATGGCTTTGTAGGAGTGCCTGGGAGTGTCGCCAAGATGGCCGCTGAGTGAACAGACTTAACTAGAAGACTTTTGTTTAGAGTCTGCAATGATATGAAAATTCATTTCAGAAAAAAACAAACATTACAATAATAATAATAAAAAAAAAAAAAATTCAAAAGCTAGAATGTGGTAGCCTGTGATAGATATGAACATGATGTGATCTTTTGAATAATCCCAAACGACGCTTTCGGTATTCCCTGGTGCACGACTGTGATTTTCACCTACATCCCTCCAGTTTGGCACATTTACTGCTGTGCCACCGGCGCTCATGGCACTCCTCACACGAGGGAATTGCTGTTCTCGAGTTTACCCAGAGATTTATTGTTAAATATTTGTTGAGTGTTCCAGCCGGCAGTCAATGGTGTGTGTTGGTAAAGAGCAGCATGGAACATAATTGCAAAGCACATAAAAATGTCATTGCTGTGCATTAGTAAGCATGAAAAAGCCCTTGAATCAGTGCTTGCAGGTGGGCGTGTAGATAGTGGTGCGGTTTAATTTCACTCCGCAACGCTGTGTCTCGAGTTCAAAGACCTTTAGTCAGGCATTTTAATTACTTTGGAATTGGCCCTAATTGATCTTGGCTTAGATGGACTTCTCATACTTCCACACTCGGTGCTGCTTTTCTCTCAGTGGAGACGAGCGCCGTGGTTATCTAATATACTCTTCTTCTTTTCCAGTTACTCTTTCTTTAAAAATAAGAGACTGGAATAAGTGCAAATGGAGTGTAATGGTGGTGTGAGTTAATGATAGTTCTTTTAAATGATCCTCTTTGGACAATAATCTTTTCATTTAATACTATTCAGTTCTCCTTTCTAGTCAGCTTGCACTGTCCTGTGTATTTACTGTACTGGGTTTTTATTGTACTGTATATATATGTATGTATGTGTGTGTATTATCTCTCTCTCTCTCTGTCTCTCTCTGTGTATATATATATATATATATATATATACACATTTCCTCTTCTTGCACTGCTGTGTATTTGCACGTTATGTGTTATGTAGCCCTGTGTACTGTGTCACTGCATTATGTGTGTTGCACAACGGTCCTGAAGAAATGACATTTCATTCCCGTGTATACAAGATATAAGATAGATGAATGACAACAAAACCCACTGGCATGACTTGACTTGATCGGAGTTGTGACTTTTGAAGCAGTACTGCCATGGTGTCAACACATGATTGGAAATCTGAGTGATGAGACGGATAATAGGTGAAACTAGGGCTGGGTGATATGACAAAAATATCACATCACAATTTTTTGTGATTTAAAGACATTTCTACAATACCTCATATGTATCAGAATCAGCCATAAAATTAAAACCACCTGCCTAACATTGTGTAGGTCCCCGTCCCCTTGTGCCGCCAAAACAGCTGTGATGCGTCGAGGCATGGACTCCACAAAACCTCTGAAGGTGTGCTGTGGTATCTGTCACCAAGACGTTAGCAGCAGATCCTTTACGTCCTGTAAGTCACGAGGTCGGGCTACCTTGGATCAGACTTGTTTGTCCAGCACATCCCACAGACGCTCGATCGGATTGAGATTTGGGGAATTTGGAGGCCAAGTCAACATCTTGAACTCTTTGTCGTGTTCCTCAAACCATTCCCGAACAATTTTTGCAGTATAGCAGGGTGCATTATCGTGCTGAAAGACACCGCTGCCTTTAGGGGATACCGTTGCCATGAAGGGGTGTACATGGTCTGCAACAATGTTTAGGTAGGTGGTATGTGTCAAAGTAACATCCATATGAATGCCAGTACCCAAGCTTTCCCATCAGAACATTGCCCAGAGCATCACACCCAGTGGTCTAGCCATCACAATTTGGCTCTTGTCAAAGTTGCTCAGATCTTTACGCTTGCCTATTTTTCCTGCTTACAACACATCAACTTTGAGAACTGAGTGTTCACTTGCTGCCTAATATATCCAAGCCCTTTAACAGATGCCATTGTAACGAGATAATCAAAGTTATTGACTTCAT
>JANDJT010000206.1:24488598-24525162 GCA_024331685.1 Stegophilus panzeri | reverse complement strand
CCCGTGTCATTCCTCTTTATTACACATAACTTCATTTATGGACTTTAATGTTGTGAATTCTTTATATGTGTGGATTTCCTGAGTTAATAAAAAAAAGTCTGGTGAAAATTTCATGTGAATAGCCTCATTGGAAATATATTTACTGAAAAAAAATGTTGACGCATTCAATACTTATTTCCCTCACTGTGTGTGTGTGGGTATATATATATATTTTTTATTTTTTATTTTTATTTTTTTTTACAGACTAATGCTTTATGCTCCTTCATGTCTCCGTCATCGCTAACACAGAAGACTGTTTTCTTTTATTAAAGGATTTCACAGCTTGTGTAATTGGTCTGTGTTCACACATTTGTCCAGTTGGATAAACAGGGCAGGAGAGTTGAGTGCTAGCTATGTAGAAACAACTGGAGGAGCATGCTGAAAGATGATGGTTAATGATTTACAACCATATCTTGAACATCCTACACAGGAATTTAAATGCATAATGTTGTTCCTGTACAATCTACTCCTGGCACGATTCCTATCATCCAGTTGCTGTCAGGGCTTTCACTGACTTAATCCGATGATTAATGCACTAGTCACGGTTCATTACATAAGTATTTAGGTCTATATGTTGAGGAAATTTGCCCATATGGCTTCCAAAAGTCTTTAAAAGACAAATGACCTCAAACAAGAAAAGTTCTGGAGTTTTTGATATCGGACACCATTTTTTTTTTTTTTTTTTTTTTTTTAAAGACTCTTGGCTCCTTTCCTCAGTATTGTGTCCAAAGCTGACATTACGTAGTGTGTGACCCTCAGCGTTCTCAGCGGTTTTTGTTCTACATTTTAAATACCTCAGGAAACAAAAGAAGCCTCCACCTGCTTGGGACTCGAGAACTGAATTCATTAATGCGGTTTAAAATTCAGTCCACTGTATGTTAATGATGAGTCTGCCCCTGTTTCCATCCAACTTTATCCTCCCTTTCTGTATTTTTTTTGTTCACTGCTGAAAATATCTCTCTGCATTGAGAGTGATCTGGGCAGAGTGCGTATTTAGGCTCATTATAAAATAATCAGGATAGTTGATGAGAGGGCTCACCAGAGGAGATGTGGTGAGGGTTTTTTTTTTTTTTTTCTTTCTTTCCTCATGACTCACACTTCAAAGTGTGAATTTCAGTGGGCGAGCCAGACGATTCAGAGCCCACGGACTCCCAACACTCGACGCAGAACCGCAGACGAGAAGTGGAAGGAGAATTGGGAGGGACGATGAAGTCGGTTTACCGAGATGAAAGAATGATTTGGTTTGTGGGTGGATGTTGGTGTGTTATAGATATATATAATGTATATATTTTGGTGTGTGTATGTGTATGTGTGTGTCCTTGTCAGGGACTATGAATGCACGGGGCAAGCGAGGCCGACACATCATCCGTCTTCGATATTTGACATATGTTATAACGAGGCGCTGCTTCCCATGGGTCTCAGATGGTAACCTTTGCCAATGCAGACAAAGCAGAACGGGTTTGTTTGAGCGTCCCCGTGAGATGTGGGACCAGACAAAAAGCAAAAAAATAAAGGAGTGTTGATGCAGCCTTTTCATGTTACTAGACCCATTTGGCCATCTCTGCCATTCTGTATAATTATTCGATTGACAACAACAGGCTAACCAAGTAGCAACTTGGCACATGACCTAATTAGCTTGGCAACATGGACCAGACTGTATCTACAGCAGGTGAGCTAGAAGTGCTCGTGAATACCCAGTTTTGACGATTTAGCGAGGAAAACCGCAAGAGACAGCTCAGCAGAGACAGGCCTGCATGCCAGCTGAGTGCCGTTGAATAAAAGAAGTGTGGATTATGTTGGCAGCTGATCCAGACTTCTCATGTTTATATGTGTGGGGGGGGTATAATCATGTCATAAAAGTACTAAAAGGCAGTTTGCTGGGTTTTTTCACACTCCTTTGGACGTCTGCAGTTGGTCCTCAGGCTGGATTTGTGATATTACTAGCACAGGTCAGAGGCCACCAACACATTGAGTACAAAAAGCGAACCTCTGAACTTGAAATGCATGGCTTGCTCTAGCTCTCGGAGCTCGGAGCAAAACGTGAACGTTACTAATTATTTGTTTATGTCCTCTGCTTTCTTTATTCCAGCCAGTGTTTACACAGCTTAAATTTCTGCCAAAGTTCCCGCAAAACTTTCCTATTGTGTCTGGGTTTTAGTCATAACAATGGTCAGGGAAATATTTCGAGACTCCGAACCACAAATTAATTCTTAACAATGTACAAGGCTCATTTACATTTTTATAAAATAGCTAATGTCCACTTGTACAGAATTAATTAATATTCACTAATAATTTTTTAGATGAAATCGGTTTGTGACCCGGTCTACTCCAAGTCCAGTCATGACTTATACAGTTGTCAATAATAACTAATAACAATGTTAATTTATTACGATTCAACATTTGTAGCATGGAGGAGCCAATGACTCCAAGCACAACAGAATCTTTATGCTTTCACATATGCAGCGTTTACGCCATTTGAATAGAACCCTGCTGCGTCTCAGACCAACACAACCAGTCCGAGAGCGTCTCAGTGAAGTGGTCTGGGTCGTCTTCCAAGTGAACTCTGCAGTGAGAAAGTGGTTTGACCCTGAAATCGACCTGACTGCAGGAAGTGAAGCAAACATGGCCTGTATTGTGTATTGTGTATTGTGTATTGTGTTTTTCCTTGATGTAAGCTTCAAAACTGAGCTAAATTACAGCGTTGTAGCGATATACAAATGTAATGTGTTCTGGACAAACTGAAATAAAAAATAAAAGGCTGAAATGCAACAAATGTTGGTGGTTTAATGGTTAACAAGTTTGCCGTGCACCTCCAGGGTTGGGGGTTTAATTCCTGCGTCTACCCTGTGTGCGCACGCAAGTTTGCATGTTCTTCCCTTGCCTCGACTGTTTCCTCTGGGTACTCTAGTTTCCTCCCCCAGTTTAAAGACATGCATAGGCTGATTGGTATTTCCGAATTGTCCGTAGTGTGTGAATGGATGTGTGAGTGATTGTGCCTTGCGATGGGTTAGCATCCCGTCCAGGGTGTCCCCTGCATCGTGCCCAGAGTCCCCTGCGACTTTGTGTAGGATAAGCGGTACAGAAAATAGATGGATGGAGGTGTGTTTTCTTTGGGGCTAACCACTAAGTCACCATGCCCCCCACTTGCAGTTCCTACTTATTCAGCAAATGACAATGTCAACATGGCTAAAATATCACTTCAATACTTTATAGATCAATCAACATAGACACATTAGCTGATTAAATCTACAGTATAACGTGGACCATATAGTTAAACTCAATCACTATTGTCTGCTTATCGCTAACTGTTGCTAACAAAACACATTTTTATTGAGGCGTTCATATTTTCTACCACTTTGTAGCTTGGGCTCGAAAACGACGTAATTCTTAGTCCTGACGTCCCACTTCAGAGTTAAGTTAAACACCTGGCTGACATCCGCTACGCCTCTTTTCATCTAAAGTCATTTGTTCACCAGGTCTTGAAATTCAGGCTCTGTTTTACACACATTATGTTTTGTCTGCGTAAATCTCGTAGTACGTGTTAGTGTTTGGTTTTGGGGATGAAAAAGAAAGATCACCCGTCTACATTCGAACTCTAAACTCATTTAGAGATTTGATATCAATTCCATGGTCCTGGCATTGGTTTACAGTTGACGGTCATCAGTCATGACAGTGATTTGTTTGGCATATTAGAGAAAATCTGTGTGTTGTTTTGCATTGCATTGAACTCGCGTGAACTCGGGGGAAAAACCCATTCTCATCTAAAAAGTCGCTGACTGTTTAATATTATTTTGGCAGAGCCGAGTAATCCACATATGCTCGTTCGAGTCTGTTCCTTTAGGCCTTCCTTTTTATTCTCGTGTCCGTTTTTAAAATGACACCTGAAAGCTGAGTTGAATTAGAAAATTAAAAAAAAAATTTTTTTATTCTGTACAGATGTTGCTCGTGGACATCATTTATTCAGTTCAGTACTCCAGAGCATTAAGAGCAGAGGGTAAAAGAGCCCATCAGATAGAGGACCATTATGGCCTAGCGTTTCAGCCAAAACAGTCCGCTGCATGTTTGCGTTTTTATTTTTGCACAGACAAAATATGTCGTTTGTTGATTTTAAACAGATGCACATTTTTTCCCCCATCGTCATTTAGCATGTGCCGATCGTTTGCTTCTTTTATGTTGTACCGTGTCGCTGTGTAAAGTGTTAATGGTGATGGATTAACACAGTGAAACTTGGCTGTGTGGGGAAAAGCAGCTGGTGTAACTCTTACGATTCTTCCGTTGTAATAATCAATCTGTGTGCTTTCAGATGGAAGATGACCGGTGAAGGTTTTCGCCGAACGACCGCTCACTGACGTTCACTGGGCCTGGATACATTTTCTTCCCCCACATTCGTTCCCTCTCATCAGTCTTCAAACAACTGTCATTGTCTGGCATCTGGAGGATCTTGAAGAACAAAATGGCTGCTTCACTGTGTAAATGTCCCCTGCTGTATGGCCTCCTGTTCCTTCTGGCCTTTTCTCAGTGCTCTCAAGGTAAGGTTTTATTCCTTTTCTCTCTTCATACAAATGTGGATTTGTGCCATCAAACTCCTGCCACACTCTCAATACACTCTCAAATCATGGCACACACCTGATATTTATTTCAAATTTATTTATTTTTGCTCACAAATAAGCGAGGATGCTAAAATCTAAGCATCTCATGCTTGTACCGCCGACGCATTTAGATGTTGTTTATGGGATTAAAGGGGAATTTTACACTGCTTTTCCACGTTATCCTTAAGGGCTCGCAATCATACACTTTCAGTTGGGACTAATCCGGTTAAATCACGCAGATTAACTCGGAGGAACTGCCATAATGGCAGATGAGGTTGAGTTCGAACATGGGTAATTCCAACCCCCCCCCTATAATCACCCCTTCTCCTGCATCTCGGTGCACAAAATGTCTAACTTGGCTGGCAGCCAGAATGACGAGTTTGGGAGGTGATACAAATGTTTGTAATGTTCTCCTAAGAAAACAGCGGCGTTAATTCATTCTCGCTGCGACTCCTCAAGTTTGATTAGTACGTTTGGTTGTAATTACAAGTTCGGCCACGGAATCCTCTCACATTCACACACACACTCGCACGCGCCATCATCTCATCTCATGTTGATGTGTTTGCAGAACAACAATTATTTCTCCCTGCTCTTTCCCAGGCTTTTTTCCCCCCTCATTTTTTTTTTCTTTACAACAAAGCTGATTTAATCATACACGTGTGTGCCAAACATTGATTACTGCAAAACACAAGTAAAAGAGGCTCACTTTATAGCTCGTTCCATCCCCCCCAACACACACACACACACACACACACTTTCCTTGTTTTTTCACACTGTTGTGGCTTTCTATTTTGGATGGAATTATTCATCATCGCGGTGGGAAATAATTCTGTTTTGTTTGGTGCGGAGCAATTGGCAGATTTCCCTCATGATATTTGCAGAGCTGGCAGAATTCGAACTTTTCACGAACATAAGCTTTAAACCAGAAAATAAAAACATTGCTGTTGGATAAGAGCTAGATCTTTGCGCCTGCCTTTTTTTCCTTTAAAAGCACTTCCTTTGGTATACAGGTTTTCAGTTTCAGTTGACGTGAAAGTTCCAAGCTTCGATGAATGATCATTCAGTCGTCCGTCAATACAGGAATGTGTGTGTGGGTTTCACTGAAAACAATGTCTTATCCATCTACGAGCCATTTACCTTCCCCCAGCCTACTCGCTTTTGTTTTTTTTTTCCCAAACATAAACCGCATTTCTTTGGAGGCCCTTGCAAAAGGAGGCCTCTCGGTAATTGCGTCTCATTTTGTGGCTGATGATGGTCTTTGTGATCGGCTGTATAAAACCGTTCTTTTGAAAACTCAATGAAATTCTCAGTAAACGCTGTTTTCTCTTGCTTTTCTGTTTTTTTTTTTTGTTTGTTTGTTGCCTAGACGCAAAACCACACTTCATCATTTTAAAGGACAAATATTAGTAGGACACCAGCCTCCACTCGGGATGGCAGTGTCTTCTTGTTCAGGCAGTATGCCACACTTTGAGTGTTTATAGCTAGCAAGCCTTTGTGGTTAATAATAAAAATATATAATCCTTCATAGCTACCTGACATGGTGCGTCTTGATAATAACAGAGTGGTGCTTCAGAGTGCTTTTAACGTTCCGCTAAGTGATAAAAGGTGGCATTGCTGGATGCAAAGCCCCCTCCTACCCCTCTGTTGGAAAGCCCTAATCCTTGTCAGACGTACTCACAACTTTTGTTCAGGAAAACTTAAACATGCCTTAAAGAGCTGGATCACGATGGGGGATCCGAGTTCCTTAGCGATGGCCGAGTTCATATCTAGAGACATTGACGTCACAGCACAAACACGGGGCATCCTTAAAGGTGTGTCTCCAGCATGACTTTGCCTCCTGCCATGCCAGTGGAAATCTGCATAATTACATTCTTTAAAAGCCTTTGTGCTGTGTGTGTGTTGTACCAGACACCAGGGCATGTTTCATTCGAAGCCCTGCAGCGTGATCTAGCTGCATCGTTTGAATGGCCGGACTGCAAGGCCAGCACAAAGATGGATGAAATAAATCTCCATCGTTTCAGCGTTGACAAGAATGAGCGCTAATTCCCGCAACCGATGTTTGTTATGTGTTTTCAAAAAGGTTTGGATGGCAGACAAAAGGCTGGGAGCCGCCTGCTCAGCTTGGGTTCGGCTTGTTTGCCAAGTCCGTGTGAGCAGTTGGAAAGAAGGAGGTGTTTTAATATATTGGGGAAATTAAGGAGCTTGAGAATTCAATTGCAGCGGTGTAAATGGGTAGAAAACACCTGCCCCTTGTGACACAGTGATACTGTATTTCATGGCTGCGACAAAATATTTCCCTTTTTCTAAAATAAGCTGTCATTCTATTCAGTGTTTAACAGGATATTGGTTGTGCTACAAAAAAAAAATTCACAAGGCGAACGACTTAAATCCTGTCGAAGAAACCAACAAGAGCATACAGAAGCCAAAGGAAACCACACGTTATTTGACACAACCAATGGAATTCTTGGAATTGGATCAGATAAACTTTATGAACTTTGACTTGTAAAAATATTTGAGGAAAAGCGTATTAAAACAGACTGCGGCTCCTGGAGGGGTTCCTGGTTTGCAGCCGGCAATGTTGACTTTATATACTATGGCTGTAAGGTCTAATAACCTCGCTTTTCCTCAAAAACTGCCGTCACTGCGCCACTGAGAAGGGAACTTAACTCAAACTGCTCCAGGGTGCTGCACTGTGCCACCCCTATGTGCCCTACAACTCAAATAAATCAGTGACCCTCCTGTTATTAAATAAAGGTTTTTAAAAAATTGAACGGAGAAGACCAGACCTATAAATCCACAACTCTCAGATGGCTTGACAGCACTTCCTTCCGAGAAGGGCTTATGGCTCACTGGAGCTCACTAAGCAGTGGGCCAGTATTTCTAGTTCTCATTACAAAAAGAGAGTGAGCTATGCATCTGTTCTCCACCATAAATGTCCACTCCGTCATCCTGCTTTTACGCCCCATTCGCTTTTGTTTTGTTGTAGCGTCTTTGTCACCCAACCCTGAATCATAAGGGTACGCAATCGCGGCGTGATGTGAATTATCACCGTATTGCCCTGAGAGATTCAGATGGGAGAGTTAAGCAATACACTGACAAACCAAGTACAAGCACACAAGAAATATGATTTATCCATTTCAGCCCAGTGGAAATCATCCATGAAACAAGACCAGCCCTATCTGCTGCGCCGCAATCCGCCCATGACGGACTTGTTAGCACCGACGATCCTTTGCACTGTGACGAGCTTTCCAGCTGGCATCGCTCGGCGTCGAGATGCAGATTCCTCTCGTGTCACCGAACAAGCTTATTCAGAACAAGACACGTCTCGTTTTCAGTGCACTTGTTTTGTAAAACTTCTCACTGATCTTTATTATCTCACCCCTCCAGCTGGAATTAAAGCGGATCATCACTTCCGCAGGAAAAAAAAAAAAAAAAAAAAAGATCCTGATTAAAACGTCTATCACTTCTGAGATCAACCGCTTTAAGGGCCTTTTCTGTTTCGTTTTTTATCGTTGCACCAAATGCGGCATGAAAGGCCTCGATTTTTAAACACCGAACCTTTCAGCGAAGGGGGAATAAAGTCACTTTTGAATAATAAAAGCCAGCTGAATATGCTAACTGAAGTGTATTTAGGCAAATACACATAAAACGATTCTCAATATTCACTGAATCGTTTTCAGCTGACAGACCCGTTCTGTGATAGAGCGCTTTCTCTAACTCGGAACAAAGCCGATAAAGTGCCGCAGAGAATGAAAAATCATTCTGATGCACTGCAAGCAAAAAAAAAAAAAAAAAAAAAAAGCTGTGAGATTTTTAAACAATGCCATCCAGAGGAGCTATTGAGCTGACTGAGAGGAAATCTTGTTTTCTCTCTCTCTCTCTCTCTCTCCCTCTCTCTCTCTCGCTCTCTCTCTATCTATCTCTCTGTCCCCTCCTCCGTATAGGAAAATGAAATGCAATATCGGCCTGTATGTGGTCAATCTCAGATTTAGAGAGGAGTCAGCCTGAGCAAACTGAAATCAGCACGTTAAACCAGGAGGATTTAAAGGCCTGCCGCTCTCTGCCTCAACCCATCTTTATTATTTGTTTACATTTGATTGTAAAAGAGCCTGATTTTTACACCCGGGTGATGAACAGGCGCTGCATCTAATGGGCCGCGAGCCACCGCTCTTGGCTGTTTGATTTCAGGGACTTAAGGCTCACCTTAAATCTTAACCCTGCCGTCACGGGCTCCAGTGTGTAAGCGATGAGTTTGCACATTAACACGTACAGAAGCTTTTTCCACGAACCAGGGGTTTTCTTTAAGGCCTTCTGTACGCAAAACAAAGCGCCGTCTCTCTATTATTCCTGCGATCGTCTTTGTACGAGAGTTTAAAAAGCAAGTAAAGCACAGAATACCAAAAGGACAATAAAGAACACTTTGACAGTAATGTAAGCTCTCCGAGTCACTTTTGTCCATCCTGTGCTTGCTTCCCTTTTGTCAGCTGTATTTTTTTTTAATGTATAGGAGAAGCTTTTAACTTTAATCAAGTTGTCAGGATGCGCTCGCGACAATAGGACGTAACTGTGCTTGTAGAACAATATTTACACGACGCGAGGTTCGTCGGAGACGTAGTCGTGAAAGAAAATACGCCTTCATTTAATAACTGCCTCTCTTACTGAGATTTATTTATTAAGCTCGCGTTGTTGCAAGAGTGGAACAAGAGTCGAATAACGCAGCGCGCATATATGGAAATGCTTGTAATGAAAATAGGCAATATAGATTTCCGTTCCGCCGGAAATTTCGTTCGTGGACAGCGTGCCGAAGACAACGGCGAAATGAAAAGCGCATTATGTTTCAGGAGGTATAAAATTAAATTGCTTTTTTTTTTTTTTTTCCCAAATTCGACCGTATTTACTGCAAGACCCTATTGCCTTCATTCTCATAATGGAATCACAAAGCTTTAACTGGAACATGCGTTTAGACTTTAAATAGACCAATATATATATATATATATATAAAAAACAGGCACACGGGCATGAATTAATTACCATAGAAGTTGGAAATACATCCGGTTTTATGTGAAAAAGAAAAACAGCAGCACAGACAGTGTTGATAATATTGTAACAGTGGAATGCTAATTGGACAGAGACGCGGTTTCAAGGCCAGGTCGATCTCGTCGCAATGTGGCATGCACTGTACTCGTAATTCATGTGGGCTGCAGCCAAGCATGTTGTCGCTCCTTTTCTTCCTGAGCAGGAGTGGAATAAAAGGTCACACAGGCAAGGGTCACCTGCTAACAAAAGAATCGGAAGAACTGGTTTGCAGGTAAAAACATACCCTGATAATCCGGCCAACTGCAGCTCAAGAAATGCAGCCAGCACTCCGTGAAAGGGGAGGGAGAGGTGAAAAAGTGTGCTTGAACAGAAAAAAGGAAAAACGCACAAAGGCTGTTCTTGTTTGATTTTCACTGTCACCGTTGACCTCTCCATGTAGCATATTCCCAGAGTGAGTGCCCGGGGCCGAGGGGCCGACTCCGCTGTGCATTACCGAGAGATCCGGCCTGTTTTTCATTTCTATGCTTCTGCGATGGTGTGTGTAAGCGGATGATCACACTTAACCTTTATGTTCTGTTGCCATTTCCAGTGAAATGGCATTGTTTTTCACTTAAATGGAAATGGTGTTTCACTAAAACGTGCAACGATTTGAGTGGTCTGCAATTAAGACGATATTCACACGGCGGTAATTATTTTTAGCCGAGAGTAGCGATGAAAGAAGAGAAGACATGAGTGTTAATGATGAGACAGCACAATATAAAACATTTTTAAAAAGGTAATTTACACCTTAACACTCACACCTGAACACACACCTGCCATTAACTGGAGCATCCGTTTCAGTCTGTGGTAGTCAGTGCCCTGTTCTTTACCACCATGTGCTTGGGAGGTGGAATTAATCCCGCCCCTCCAAACCCCTATTTAGGGGGTATTTCTATTGATATATATATATATATATAATACTAATAATTAACTAATACTAATACTGAAAAAATTTACATGTGATTAACACGAGTTAAATAATACATGGTCATTATGTCCATATTTATGGGCATTATATAATTTATAATATTAATAATAGAGACAATGGGAAGAAAACAGATTTAATTGCGTTACTGTAAAATCAGAAGAAATTGTCTGGGAGGTGACAATAACCAGAAGGTTAAAATATAGTTTTGTTTTTTTTCCCTGTTTGGCCTCCCACATTCCGTATGTGATATTAATAATTGCGAAAAGGAAAAAAAAATCAATTAATGTGAAAAATTGCCTGGGAGGTGACACTAACAAGAGGGTTCAAATAATTTTAGTTTTTTTCCAGCTTGGCCTTCCACTTTCCATATATGGTCATTATTTCCTGTTGTAATTAATTAGTCCCACCTGTTGCTTGTTACTTCTGTCTAGTATTAAATCCTCTGCTGTTTCTCTTGTGAATGCTAAACTGCTTTGATAAAAACTGTATTATCAAGCACCAATTCGAGGTTTTTACGTTTTCTTTGACCCTGGTTTGTTTTGTTTTGTTTTTTTGCGTACAGGTTACCCAACGTTTTTGTTGGCCTTGGTTTTGATCAGGTTTTCTATATAAAACCCGTTAAACTGCCACTTTTGCGTCCTGCCTCAAACTCCTACGCCTGCACACTACATAGGGATGCTCACAGAACTAGGCCAGCTGCAATTCTGGATTTTATCCCCCAACCCTCCTTCCAAAACCACCTGGATATTGAAAGGAAAATGGCGAGGGACCCTTATAGTACCCCAACGTTCCAGTGACATTTAAATCCCATGTATCTGCAGCAGGCCTCTCGATTTAGACGTTCGTCTGTCTGCTACATGCAGAGAGGCTCTTCTCGAGCTCCAACAGGGATTCAGAGAAATCCTCTTTAAAGTGCAGCTCAATACAGCATTCACACTTTGGGGCTTTTAAAGCTTTTGCACGTAATGAAAATCAGACAATATGGCGAACTCTCCATGTTACCCTAATGCGGTTGATGATTAACATTCTTAAGGCCCTGAGCAGTTTACACATAACATGCTTTGCTTCACATGGTTCACAACACCCCCTTTTGGCGTCACGGTTCGATTCATCTTTGACGCAGAGGGAAAATATTACGCTCCTTATTTATTCGGTGATCTGCAGGACACACTTGGCAGACCAAGATGCCCACTGAGGGTTTAATAAGAAACGTAAACAATGACCTATGGATCAGTTTTTAATTATTAACTTCCTCCGGTTCCGGTCTACTCCGTGAGTATCACACTGTCATAAGGCCTGCGCCTGTGGGGCACACACATTCCATCATGACACTGTTTCTTCAGGTGTCTTCGACAGATGTTTGCCTTTGCAGCCGTTTGATTTTTCATCACCCGCTTTAGGTTAGGTGGTAGGTTGTGCTGCTAATTCGCGTATCTCTAAGTGTTAATAACTATCCAAAAGTGGAGAGCTCTTGGACGAAACAGATTTCAATTAACACACATTTCAACTCGTCATGGAACACTGACAGATGTGCGATTCGATCCTGCGGTGAAGGACTCAATTCTGCCACGTATGCTCACTTTATGTTACAGTGCTTCATTACAATCACCATCTGTGAAAAGCTAATAATGTAATTATAACAGTACACCATAGCTTGGAGCATCCCAAAAACCCTATAGATTATAGTTTTTAATTATTAATTTTACTACGAAGTAAATGAGTAACTGTGATTAAATTTCATTCCAGTGGCACCACGGGGTTGTTGTACAACACATTTTTCATACGCGCTATAAAGTGTTAATTGAAATTGTGTTTCGTCCAAATGAACCGGAGACACTAATCTGTAGTTAAAATGATCTCATTTGATCTCATTAATGCTAACAGACTCGAAGAGCGTCCGTTTATTATTAGCACTTTTCTGAGTTAAGGACACCTCCAATGGCACTGATGTTGATCCTGAGATCTTTGAAATTAATTGTTCATGTGAGACCTAATGGTCAAATTAAAAAAAAGTATATATATATAGAAAGGAAATGCCTTATTTAGCCACATGAGATCTCTCTGGTCTGGAGCTTCATTAATAGATGATAATCCCTCACTGTTCTGCAGGCTGAAAGAAGTACTCAGGTCAGATGTCCTGTGTGCTGCTGAAACACGAGTCTGGTGGTGATAATTTACAGCACTTACCTTTAGTCCGAGCTTATTCGTTTGTAGTTCAGAGTACAGCACTTTTTTTCTTGGCCAAATGGATTATGCACCAGTTGTGCTCTCAATATAATGAGAAGAGTTTAAATGATGTGCAAAAGCAAAAAACAAACCAAAAAGTCCACTGTGATTGAGGCTTGTGAGCTGAATATGAATATGGTGGAATATGGAATAATGTGTAAAGTTTCAAATTAAGGATTCATTGTATAGAGATACTGTTACCAAGTTATCAGGCCAAAGCCATGCTCATTTACTCATTACTAAAAAAAAATGCTCAGATACCAACATCCGATACCAGGTGATGCTATGTCATGTAAACCGAGCGTATGTTGTCACAGACGATACTAAATAACCAAGATCTGAGGGATATTTTACGATTTGGCAAACAAAAGAAAAAGTGTGGTCTGTGAAGATATCAAGAGGAGGAACTGTATCATCTTCATACAATCCAAGTAATCTGACAAAACATCTGAAGCATAACAATGAGCATGAGGAGTTCATTGCTAGCAGAATACAGCAGCAACCAAGTGAAAAATAACAGCGCTTACTCAGTATGTCGTTCATGATGATCAGACATTATCGGTCATTGACAACGAGGAATTTCAATGCAATGAAAACGAAACCACACTTTACTTATAGCTGTACAGGAGGGCTTTTCCAACGTGCGACAAACCCGCTTTTCTCCACTACAACCCTAGTTGATCCATGGTAACTCATTTAGCTAGCTAAAGGACGTCATGATAAATCAACGCTCCAAGTTATAAAGAACTTTTACTAAGAAAATGCCATTGATGCATCCCAGCTTTAAAGCTCTTTCCCTAGACTTGTACACAAATAGTAGCATGACTAAAAATCTACTGGTATGTCTCAATGAGCTCCCTAGTTCAGTAGTCAAGGCACTGATCAGTGAGTCGGCCATTTTAAAGGCTGTCTCAATTGCAAAATCGCTCCCTAAAAAAATCCCACAATGCACCGCAAAAACCAGGGAGCATCGATGGTCACTATGTTCCCTTACAGGAAATGACATCATGCTTTCTGAAGCCTCTCAGCTCAAAAAAAATAAACGGGAGACAAACTCTCAGCCAACTTTGTCTACAAATGTAAGTAGCGTGTCATCATTATCATTGTATCATCTCTCAAACGATTACTCACGTTGGGGATTTTTAACTTTATTTGACGCTCTATATACGGTTTGTTTGAGTCTAATGACTTAAAGTGTTTTTTTTTTATATATATACATCCACTGGCTTGCTCGACAAATTTATATGCCACATAAAACTTAAATATTTTTACGTTTGAATTTTTTTTGACGTTTTACAACGCAAGTCGCCGGAATATCAGTTATCAGTGTCCCAACGTGTAGCGAGCCAGGGTCCTTACCAGTGCCCAAACTCATATACTGTTTCACTACCTACTGAGCGAGGGAGCTGGTTGAGACATACCCTACCTCTCAACCAATCGCTCTATTGGTCAATCTTGCCTGCTTTTAATATAGTTGTAGGTTACTGCAAAATACAACAGTTCCCCCATTTTTGTGTTAGAACTACTAAATATTATCCCTTTGGAGAAGCAGGCACAATAAACTAAAGCCATCTCATTTCCCGGAACACTTCTAATGATTGTAATTTCTATGAGGTTTTGTGATGAGCCTTATTATGGATTACCTTCGTAATCCTTCGAGGATTAGAAGCGTGGGGTTCGTTATGATTCATCCTCTGCTTGGGAAGCTCTCACAGCCGGCGTGCAAGGTAGTGGTGGAGGTGGTAGACATGGTAAGTGACACCTGTTTAAAGCGAGAAGATATTTTGAACTTCTTGCAAATGATCAATGTTTTCTAGTTAGACTTTTCACAACTTGTCCGTCACCCAAATGATATATATACGCTTCCTTCCCACTTTGCTTTCATTATGGCAAATGGTGTCATCAGACATGTTATCACCTTTCGATAAGTTGTTTTGAAGTGCGGTGAGTCAGCCGTAACCTCGAAGCAGCATTTATTTAGCATGAGATATATACCACCCACGGCTTTTCTGCACGACAAGAGGTTTGCTCGAGATAGTGGCCAGTGCTGGCAGGCCTCTCTCACCTTTACCTGCAAATTTTAAGCTAAAAGCAAGTGGATTCCAGGTACCCACAGCGACAAGACCTGCATCCGTACTGGCAAGTTCACCTGAGCGTTATCCTCTACCACGCTTAGCTTCAGCCGGAGAAGTAAAGGGGTGAAAAACAAGCCCACTTCTCGTTCAACAGACACGAATCAACATGCACAGTATGAATGAACTGTCTGTCACGCAGAACTTGTTGTTTTGCCAAAGTGTGTATTGTAGATATATGAAGAGAAAAAACTTTTGTCATGAATACAAATCAAGAGTGACTGGAACCTGAGACAAAGTCATTGTTAGCAGCATGTAAGCTTGGTTGGAGGAACATCAGCCTCAAGAAAATGGACTCTGGCCACAGATCGAGCTCCCGGGTTTTTCTCCATTGCTATTTCCGAACGCATATATCGGAATTTCAGAGTTCTCAATAGCACCTCGACGGGAAGGCTGGTTTTAGCCTTCGGGGTTAGTCATCTCATCTCTTGGCTTCCTACAGTAACTGCTTACCACAAGGTAGTGCAGCATGGCATGAATGTTACATGAGATGGCAGGGCAGCCGCACTGTGCCTCTGACATGGCCAGACGTTTCCTCAGTGTAATGCCAGTCCTCTGCTGACAATTACCCCCTCAAATCCAGGCTGTTCACATTTATTGTGGGTTAGCAGCTCACCCTAATAGCACGCCATTATGCCATATATTATTACTAAAATAGTCCAAATTGTTTTGGTGCCATATTTTACTTGTCCAAAAGTGCAGAGTTGACGGTTAGAAATTGGAGGTATATCAGAGTAAAAGAGCATGCATTTTTTCCCCCCAGCTAGAAACTTTGGGATATGTTTATGTTTTTTTCCTTTGTGCCAAAGGGATTTAGCACACTGATTTGTGGAATTAATTCGAGCCTTGTTGATCATGTACACAATGCTTCTTTCTGAGACGTAATTATCTGCTGTATGCCAAGTTGAGCTAAGTCTTGCACCGAAGCTGAAAGAAGCTGAAAAACAAACACTAAACACACTCTTGATTTCCCTGCCTTCTCTAAACCGCTTAGAAACTCTTTACTTCATCTCATGTACAGTATTATAAGCTCTCCTTATTATGAAGGCTGGATTATGAAGGCATGAGCGCGATGGAGGTAGTGCTTAACTCTCAGACTCCCCTTTTCTTCCAAAAGATGTTGCCGGCTGGTAATATTGAGAATTGAATGACAAAGAAGACAAACAGTCATGAGGAGTCCCTGCTGTGCCCACAGTGGGGCCTCTCATCCTCCTTTAAAAAGACAACACTCCCTCCCTCTCAACATCCTTTCCCTTGAGAAATGTCTCCAGCAGTGGTTGGAGTTCAGGACAATGGTATAAGTACCCCAGGGAGACAGAGGGGCTGACTGCCGACAGATTTGCATGCAGCTGTTTGCCGTTTCCACAGCCACAAAGACCAATCAAAAGGGGCGTTAATAGAGAATGACAACCGTTACCCAATGCCTGGAGCATGTGTTTGGGCTAGACCTCGCCCACACCGTTTGCCAAGAAGCGATGAGCATCAGATTTATCCGCTTCCCAGCACTATGTGGCATGCTGGTTCTGGGGATACAGTGTGAGAAGATCCCTGTGGGGAGCATGCAGCTACATCTAATTACATATAACATACTACATCAACTTATCAGAGACAGGATTGTCTCTAAAAGGGATATCAATTGCTTCCTCAAAAATAAGCCATGGATTTGTAAGGGCATCAAGGTTATTTTGATGGGAAAAGGGTGGGAGACAGAGATGAGGCCAAGCACGTCTAGAAATATTTCAAGGAAAGAGAAAAAAAGTCGAACAACTAAAAGAAAGACAAGGGAGGTCTGGCAATGTATGAGGATAATAACAGGATGTAAGACAGTCAGAGGGGTAGGGGGTGGAGTGGATAAAGGAGAGGGCAAACAAGTTTAACCTATTCTTTGAACAGGTTTGATGCCCCTCCCTCTCTGCCGACAATAACCTTGGCCACCAACCTCAGTCCATGGACCTAGCTCCCTGTCCTTAATCGACTTTGGTCCTCTGGCAGCTCACATAAATCCTCCCACACCTACCCCACTCTGGTCCATGAAAGAGAAAACAATTTCTTGCTCCAGGAATATCATGGATATGGTCAATACCACATCTAAAAACACACCCAGTCTATCCATCACAGCCTTACAACGGGGAAAGGAGTCGAACATGCCTAGGTGCCAGATAACTTAAAGCCTGTACATGTAATCTTGCAAAGGTCTGTAATGAAGTAGTATCATCATGGAAAACCCCTTATATTATACTGTACATCAGGGGTGTCCAATCTTATCCAGAAAGGGCCGGAGTGGGTGGAGAGTCTATTGAAAGCCAAGCTCAACTGATTAAATAGGTGAGATCAGGTGTGGCTCCTGTTTGATTGGAATGAAAACCTGCACCCACACTGGTCCTTTCTGGATAAGATTGGACACCCCTGCTGTACATCATCATCATTGACATCCCACATTATGAAAAAAATCTTCAAAAGACTGGTCTTACAAAACCTCAAGACTTCACCTACAGGTTACCAAGATCTGCTACAGTTTTCATATCACATAGATTTGAGTGATGCCATTTTTGTATCTGTATTACATAGTCTACTCTCACAAGGACAAGGTCATGCGAATCACGTTCTTTAACCTTTCCAGTGTGTTCAATACCATTAGCCTACTCAGTTGGGCGAGAGCTTGGCTCACTCAATACAGGTTGGTGATAGCATGATGAACTGGCTGTTGGATTATCTCACCATGTGGTCACATTTTGCTTGCCTTTCCAGCTGTACCTCCGACACGATAACGCGCAGGACAGGAGCCCTCTAGAGAACTGCTCGGTCTCGGTTCTTATGTACATTCTACACATCAGGCTTTTAGTGCAACCCAGAATCATGCCATTTCCAATAGATGCAGGAGGAATACGAGACTACTGGTGAACAGTTTTACCAAGTGGTGTAAAGAGAATGACCTCCCTCCCGCTCAATACCAGTAGGACAAAAAGAGATGGTGGTGGACTTTAGAAGGAATAAAAGATCACCACCTCCTATTTGTTTTCAAGGCACACATGTGGAGGTGCTGCAGTATTACATGTTCCTTTGGGTGCACATCAATGATCAGTGGGACTGAGGGGACACTCAGGGGTACTCCTCAAGAAGGGGTATGACAGGCTATTCTTTCTGAGGAGAATTGCTTCATTTATTGTGTGCAGTGAACTCCTTTATTTCGACCAGTCCACATTGGCGATTGTCCAGGGAGTGGGCACGTAAAAAAGAAATCCGGACTGATATAATGACGAGTGTGATGGAGAAACAAGACGTGACTCCACCCATTTACTACACAGTATCGTAGTGTAGCTCAGAAATCATTTCAGTCATCAGTTCATTCCTTCAAAGTGCAATATCGAACTTACTTTTACATCCACAATATGTGTTCTCACAAATATGTACCCCCCATCCATCATCTGCTACCTGTCACTGAACTAAATGCACTTTACCCCTGCTTTGATTATCTGTAAGCGAGAACACTTCATTATCACTGTTGCATAGTGCTCAGGATCATGCATACACATGCAATCAATATTCATTCATTTGAGTAGTGCTTTCTGTCCAGGTTTAAGATTAGGTCATACAAGGCAATAGTCATTCTTTCTTTTGTCTTAAGGTCAAAGGCTATTCTGTTTGTCAATAAACAAAAACAAATTAGGCGACATTAAAACAAACCTTTGGCTGTCACTGGCTGTGAGCACGGTGTTACTAGTTACGGAGCCCATCGCGGGAACACTGGACACGAGGTGGGAATACACCCTGTATGGGACGCCATTGTGCCTCCAAGGAAACTAATTATTTAATGACAATACAGTACCTTCATCTTAACATGACAATAGACAACAATGGCCTTTTTCTCCCATTAATATAATAATACAGCGTTCTATGCTCTTGCAGTATCAGCAGTATTCATTATAATGAACACAACAAGACCAACAATCAGCAAAGCTACACAAAGATAAGCATGAATTCTTATTCTCATGGGTACTCATGGGTACCAGCTAACTAATAAATAATTTACCAAAGGTGAAACTGATGATATTTGCACATGCAACACTTTCAAAAGCAAATCTATAGCACTAATAAAAAATAGAAGGCACTATATTTAACATCCAGCATGATGGCCATGACCAAATAATTGCAAATCATCTGCTATTTCCCAAACCCCCTTAGGTTACTCGCTCATCAGATGGGCTTTTTATTCAGCATAATCACCAATAAATTAAAATGAGCTAAAATAAGCATAAAATAAGCATTTTAAGCTAGATATAAGCTAGATATTAACCACAGTTAATTCTATGGTGGCTTAACCATCTATTGTTTATCATCCTCTGTCCAATATTGGAAGTTTAGCGCTCTCTTGTTCCTGTTCTTTGCTTAGTTTTCACTTTTGTGCTCCACTTTTATGTTTGTTTGGCTGCCAGGGCATTTTTGAACAGAGCTGAATTGATCACATGATGAAATCAGGTGTTTGACATCATCACACACTGGCCTATTTCCCATTGCTGGACGTATTTACTAAATCACAATGGGGGAAAAGGGCAAACTTTTCACAGGATTAAGACAAAATATGTGATATTTCATCAAAAAAAAAAAAAAAGAAGATTTTAATCTATATGTTAATTTTAAAGAACCTTTAGATGTAATGGAAAAGACCGATATAATAATCATGAAGTAGATGTATTTGGCTAAGCTCAGAGCTTATACAGCGCTGTAAATAAGGTAACCGCAGTCCCTTGAGCATGGAGTTGTGCCGGCTGTGGGTCCACTGGGTTTTGGCAGTTGCACAGGCTGCATTTTGGTCCTTCTGCACACTGATTGGTTCTTCCACTACCATAAGACCCAAAGTCTCTGATGGCGTACTACTCCCTCTCTGTCATTGTCCTCATTCTTTTATCAAATGCAATAATCTGAGCTGTTGTGCAACTTCCAATTTCAAGTATGCTGATAGGAAAACAACATTTGTATAATACAGGGTGCTTACGGATCAAACAAACGAGAGCGATGTCCAGAATGTGCTTCATTGTGCGACTGTATTGGGTGCTGCCTGCTTGCCTGAGCTCAATAGGCAGCTTAGAGAGCAGGGCAAAAAGAGTCATAAGAAAAGCTACGATTCCCAGCCAGTGACCAGAATGCCTGATAAGGTCTGTGACAATAGGCTGGGAGAAGAGGGATCATGGCCAATTATGTCAATGCCAGGCCAGTTGCCATGGCAAATCAGATTGCGCATTCCATGTAATATATTATTTACCATCTAGGGTACCCTCCTTAACATAATTTAATTTAAAACAGAAATGGAAATAAATAAAGATAACAAACTCATTTGGCTCAGACTTCAGTGTTGCGTCTTTCTTGTTGGTTTTTTTTTTTTCTTTCTTTCTCTTTATCTGTGATTTTAACTGCTGCTGGCTAAACCAGACTTGGCCAAGTTTGTAGAACTATGTAGGTACTCTGAATTAACTGGCGCTTTTGAGCAAGAGAAAGGCCTACAGCCAATTCTCAGACTATTTTTTTTATACAAAAGGAATACGGTAGCATACAGAGATCTAACACAGCCATACAAGGAAAAATCCACAACGTTCTTGGCTCAATAGGAGTTCAGTATTTGGCAGGTTCTGCGATTTTAAGACAACGTACATGGTGACCTTGCCACTTGATTTGTTATAAAGCGGTAGTTGGAGGCATGTTGGCTGAACCCCCTCATACCGCACAACCGACCCCGCGTCTGATCTACAGATGCAAGAATTGATGGTTACTAACCAAAAGGAAAGGAAATGTGTTTTTTAGCTAAAAACTTTTTTTTGTGTGTGTGTTCTCTGTAAGGCAAACGTCTTGGTTTGGCTCAGAAAGTCTCTCTGAGCTTCTGAGACATCTAAGCAGAGTTGCCTTCGACAGTTCCGTGCACTCGTACGGTAGAGTGGATGCAAATAAAACTTACTTCAAAAATCGCAGCGTGACAGTCGAGATTTAGTGAGATGTGTTATCAGAAACAGTGGAGTGTTTTTCGGCGCTCGCGGCTGGCGGATTATGTTGACCCGGAGGTCGGGCTTGATAAACTGACTGCCTGATTCCGAATGGCATCGTAATTAGTTGTCAGAGATGGGTTCCCAGGTTAGTCCAGATACTCCCCTGTCCCTGTTATTGATTTAACTTTGTTTCTAGCCTCTGAGCCCTCGGAGACATGCATCTCGCACGGGGGAGGTTTGCACTCCAGCATCAGGCTTCATCAATTTCTAGGCCTTCTGTTGACAGCTGTTTGCGATCAGACCCCATACGTTTGATGGATGTGACTAGCCTTAGTGCCAAAAGAGATGGAGATGGAGGGAAAGGAGGGGCTCGGTGACGGGTGGTCCCGCACAAAGGCAATATGTTCGGCTTTATTTTATCTCCTCCGAATTTGAAAACGCCATGAAACACACAGCCTGCCTTCTCTCTGCACAGCGTTAAAGTGTGATAAACCTGTCACACCCCACCATGAAGAACGAGCTTTCGGCTATTCATCGGTCTTTGTGGTGACGCGAGGGAGGGGTCAGGGTTAGTCTAACAAACCCACTGTTCCAGATGTGGATGGATCTCGTTATCCAGAAGCGTGAATCGCTCTGCTAGTTTGCAGTATACCGTACTTTATAGGGGCGAAACATTTATCTGCATCTGTATTTAAACCTGAAATGACCATGGTCCAAACTGGAATGTTTATTTTTCTTTGTTTTTGGTAGATAATGCCAATGTTACTCGTGGTCATAATCTTTTTTCACATAGATATTTTTTGATATCACATATCGATTTTTTCTTGGTATCCACCTGCAAATTTTTCTAATGAACTTATTTGATTCCATTTCCCAAAATATAAACTAGTAGCTGAATTTAAACCACCGTGACTGCAGTTACAAGGAAGAAATGTATAAACACGGTAAATGCATAAAAATCTAAAAAAAAACCTAAAAAAACTCCCACTCGCTCTACTTTTATTGTTCGTCCCGTGGGATCTTGGTCACGATGCACACCTCTAGTCTCAATCAGCTGCTTTGTGAACACTTCTAGCAAAAAAAAAAGAGTCTTCTGTTCGTATCTCTTTAGAAGATCTGTTTATTCTGAATAACATTTGTATTCGGTTACATTTCTAATGCACTGGTAAGGTCCTAGCTTAGTAAATAGAGTTGTCCACGATGGTTAAAGTAACTGCCATCATGCATGCAAGTTTTTGGTAGTGTTCCAGTGGAGTGTCCGTAGAAGAAGGTACAGCAGTACACTGCGTTGTTTTCAGCTTTCAAAACCCAACAGTCATTCCAGCACAGTGGAATCCAGACATTTCATGCTTTTTAGGTACTCATGAGGCATTCACCTGTATCAGTACAAAATGGATCCCAAGTGCTCGATGCCTTTCAAAAGGCCGTATACAATGCAAAAAAAAAAAGAAAAAAAAGAAAAAAGCTCTCATATTTTCAGTATACTACAGTTTCCTTTCCGTATTATGTAAATGAGATGTGATTGGGGCAATTGAGTTCTAAAGGGCTCAGCTTACACAGCTTCAGACCAGACTAGAAACACACAGTAAGAAGTGAGAGAGAGGAAGAGTTTGGAAGAAGCAGAGCAGAGGAGTTGAGTGCCAGGAGCTGGTGCTCATCAACACTGTAACTAAGGGTCAGCTATTATAGTATGGATACGTGTGTGTGTGTGTGTGTGTGTGTGTGGTGTCAGGCCCATGCTCATAATGGAATGGTGTAAGAGTTAGGGAGCTAAGTGTGCTGGTTACATGGAAGAACTGTAGAATGAATGGTGGAATGAAAAAGAGCAGCACATTGTTGGTTTTTTTGTATTTTTTTATTTATTTTATTTTCCTTTTTTTTTTTTTTTCTTTCTGCCAAGGCAACAGGCTGAGAGCAGGCTAATTGGAGAGCATGGAGCAGAAAACACAAATGGCAGCTGCCCCCTTTGGGACCGAGGGTTGCCGCTAACGACTGTGATTATTGACAGTTCATTCCATCTCCTTATGCTTTCTGAAACGAAAATGGAGCTGCTGTACCTTTTTTTTGTCTCTTCACTGGTGGGTTTCATAGCAGACCTGCACTATCTGAGAAGAAACATTTTGTTTGTTTCCTTTTTGTCCTTTTTCTCCACTTGAAGTAGCCACAGCTTGGCATTTACAAAATAACCCAAACTTTTCGAATCATTTGTTAAAGGGGAACACAATCGAGGCAACCAGTTAATTTTCCCCTAAGCATGGCTGTTTGGCTGCACTCACAGCTGTAGAGCACGGTATATAGATTTTCCCCCCTGTGTGGACTCCAGACAGTCCTTCCTTTCGATCGGCACGACTGTAAAATGGATTAAATTACACTTCATGTGGCTAGGATTCATGTTCTCTCTCTTGTTCGCTCGCTTTGACTTTACCTTCTTAGTTTCCTCCCTTTGCCTTTGTATAACTCTTACTCTCTCACATACCTTTATAAAGTAGTGATAAAAAAAAAGCGCGAACAAGTACACTTACTTTGTATGAGAAGCCTTGAACACAGGCATGAGGTAGGGCCATTTTTGGAGTTGAAAGAGATTAAATGTTGAGCACTTAAAGTGCTGTGAAACGTAAACTGTGCTTCTGAGATACAATAAGGAACTCATGGCATGATGTTCTTGTGATATTGGCTATTTGAATTGGAATAAACACGACAGAATGTGATGTTGAGGAGCACGATTGCCTTGCACGTCCAGGGTTGTGGGTTTGATTCCCACCTCCGCCCTGTGCATGTGGATTTCCTTCAGGTTTCCTCCCCCATTCCTAATATATGCGTTGTAGGCTGATTAGCATTTCCAAATGCGTAGTGTGCGAATGGGTGTGTGAGTATGTGTGTGTATGATTGTGCCCTGTGATGGGTTGGCACGCCATCCAGGTTGTCCCCTGTCTTGTGTCCCGAGTCCCCTGGGATAGGCTCCAGGCTCCCCGTGACCCTGTGTAGGATAACCGGTACAGAAAATATTGATGGATGGATGCGATGTTATAGCTAAATAATTAACAGTGGGGCCTGACATGAAGCAAAGTTAATGTTACCACCCAGAAGTGTATTATTTTTCACTAACAGCATGTCATAAAGTGTTTAATTCCACACATACTACAGCAATTTGCCAACAATTGCCTTAGTTTATTATTTAAGAAAAGTCGGATCCTAATTTTGTATCTCTTTATCATTACATTTAATGTTGTGCCATCATCCCGTCAGTATCCGTTCCCTCAAATCCTTCTGTCCTGAAGACTTTGCCATGGTGGAAAAATTACTATTACTATTACAAAGTGCTGACACTGGAGACTCCTTCCATAACTGTTAAATAAACATCTCCTCACAGAAAACCTCACCAATGTAACAAGCATTTGTTTTTCTTTGCAAAATTGTTTTATAAACTGTTAATATTATTAAACTTAAATTAGTTATTAAACTAAAAATTATACAAGTCCCTGTGAACTGGCTTTTATTATAGAAATGGTCACATATCAGAACAAGGGCATTAATATAAACCTATGATTTGAATGAGAGCTGGCACAATTGTCAGAGCTGCTGTTATAGAAAATGAATAAACACCTTCCGACCAATCAGAATTGAGAATTGAGCTGTAAATGAATATAAATAAGTAAGTAGAACTCTTAAGTTTGCTTGTAGCCTCAGTTAGTTTATAACTTTGTCACGGTGTTTTTGGAATCAATTTTTTTTGTTCAAAATCATTGTTGTGATCATGGGAGTTTCTTTAATATCTTATTTTTTTTTTTTTATTCTTTTCAAAAGAAATTCATAGAGTGATGCTGAAGGTGTTAATTTAATTGATATGACTGATTCTTTAAAGTTATCATCAAAGTCTTGTCTATGTGTCTGGTCTGTGTCAGGCAACAAAAAAAAATGCGCGTAGTCTTTCATCTTTCGCAGAAAAAAACACGCAATTGCGGTTAAGCTCTTTGTCTTTTGCTAATGGAGATCCCCCCCATTCTTTTCTTTTAACTTACTGAACATCTACTTTCTTTAGGAGTTTTTTTCCCCCCCTCTCAAACTCAGTAAGCATGGCCAAGCTTTTCATTTTGTCCAAAATCATAACCATAACCATAGCATCTCACATTCCTGGCGTGTTACACTATCCTGCTGGCCACTTTGAACGAGGTACTGTTTGTCAAAGTGAAGTAACCATGAAGGGCATCCACTAATGTCTATTTAATTGTCTTCCCTAACAAAAGCTGTGTGGACAGATTCAGCCGCACATCACAGGCACCTAGATATCCATTTCAGGCGCAAATTAAGAAACATGTTCATAATGTCGTTGAGGTGAAACAGCTATGAAGTCATTGACATGCAAATGAAAATATATGGTGTGCCGGAGGACAGTTCACTGTATTGAGTTTCCCGCTGTTATCGTTACCAATTTGTTGAGGATAAAACTTAAAATTACCTTTTTATACCATCAGGTATGTGTCAATGTGTGAATTCTTTAACCATAGTGATGGAACTAAGTACGGTTCATAAAACCATGGGGAATAAATGTATATTGTCTTCTAAGGAAATGTGTGTAGCTAAAATTCTTAAAAGCAAGTAGAAATTCAAGCTACAGACTTTTATACACTTCAATGTGATCATTTTTTCTCTTCCTACATTTTTTTTTTCTAAAAAAACGTGGCCGGTTTTAGATTGTTGTTCGATAGAAGAAGGTCAACTATTTTGGTCATGTCCAAAATCTCAAACTTGACATAAAGCCATAAATGGACATTTTATTTAGTGAGCAGATTAAGTTAGAGGATAAAGGGCCAACTTAAAATGGACGGATGGTCCAATAATGGGCATCAGTGGGATAGATTGGACGCGGAAAGACCTTACAAGCCTTACTGTAGCTGGCATGATGGTCAGTCCAGTATTTGATCGTACAGACTTTTTTGCAAGCTCATTTTGGGTTTCTTTTAATATTTGGATATTTGAAATATCTCTGCATGTGGCTAATTAGCAAACAAAAGTAGAAAAAAATGTCAAATACAATGCAATGTAATTAGCAGTTCCATCTGCAGAACAGTCGCTGTTCATTGTTGTTAACCTTTCCATTTCTGGTCTGTTTTCCAGCGTTCAGTCGAGCGGCTCTCCCGTTCGGCCTGGTACGCCGAGAGCTCTCGTGCGAAGGTTACCCCATCGACCTCCGATGCCCGGGGAGCGACGTCATCATGATCGAGACGGCCAACTACGGCCGCACGGACGACAAGATCTGCGACGCCGACCCATTCCAGATGGAAAACATCAACTGCTACCTCCCAGATGCCTACAAAATCATATCTCAGAGGTAAAGGCTGCGTGCCAAGCATCACTCATAATGGAAATGTGGACTCCATTTCCTGCCCTTCAGATTGGTTTCGTAGATAGACCGTTATTATTAGTCAGAGGTTCTTTAAGTATGGCGGTTGTTTTCCATTCGCTGGTAGTTGCTATGTTAGTTACTGCTAAGGGGACAGCTGAAATAACATAAACAAAATCCGAATGTCAGTGGTAAGGCTCAGTCGCGGATCACGAAAGAGTTCCTTTACCAGGTGCACCTGAGAAGTTGTTTTAAGGAATGTCAAAAAAAAAAAAAAAAAGTCAAGATAAGGGAGCTTCAGACGTTTCTGGCAGGCACATGGTCTATTCCAGAGTTGAAAACGATAGCTGTGAAATACTAGAGAGACAGAATGGATGTGTCAAATTAGTTAAACACTTTAGAGCATTGGAAGCCCTTCGGCTGTCGTGGTACATAGTGCTGTCCCTAATGTTCAGCATGCCAATGGCTAAAGCCATCTTATAAATGTTATACATAAGACACACACATAGCCATTTCCTGAGCAGCTCTTTACAGATTGAAAAGCTGGTTTTCTTTGTTCAAATCTCGGCTCTTGCCAGCAGTGGCACAGGCTGTGGCTCTGAGTAATGCGCTCCTCTCAAACCATTTATATTTGTGACACTTGTGCTTGCTCCTGCTCTCTTAGGACGTTCTTGCGTCGGTGCCAGACTACACACACACATGCACACTCACACACACTTACACACATATATTCATAGCGCTGGGAACGCTGCTGCTGCGGCTGCTGCTGCTAGCTGTGATGGTATATATTTAAAGCGGCCGATATTAACATTTCATAAGGCCCAACCAATGCTGTGCATCTGGCAAAAAAAAAAAAAAGCACTGCTAACCCGCAGTGCCTCACAGTTAAATCTGATGCAGCCATGTTTGTTAAAAGCAGAGGCATGTGAGGTGAGTGTTTTTCACAGGATATTCGAGGACTTTAAGGAAGGATGTCCTCATAATGCCTTTTAATAGGTTCAGTAAAATTAACAAGAACGTTAGTGAAGTAACGTTGAAGGGAAACTCAAGGACCTGTTGATTTTGTCGAAAAACAAAATCTCTCTTGATATTTAAACATTGCTTTTTTCGGAATTCGGTAATGAAAGACCAGAATCTTTGGTGTTTAAGTGCTTTAAAGGTCCTTAATATTCATTCACTGAGGTTGAAAAAAGAAGAGCGAACGAAAGATTGAACGAAAATGATGACTTCTTGTCAAAAAGAAGGTTTTCTTGATTTTTATATTAAAAACTCTACCCAATGCTGGTTTCAGAGATTTCCATCATCAATATATATATATATATATTGTTCCTTAAGGCTGTTGAGCTGTTGCGGGAAGCTCTTGAGAGTTGCGTCTGCTCAGTCAATGTTGTGTCTGAAATAAAGTCTGAACCTGGATTCAACCAAAAACTAAACTGCAAATGAGACTAAAACAACAGTTGTGTTTAATAGTTACTCAAACAAACAAGCCGTTATGCCTGGTACTGATTTACATGTTTAAAACAAACCAGCTCTCACGACACATAATTCTACTGCTTGACTCAGAGTGTGTGTGTGTGTGTGTGTGTGTGTGTGTGTGTGTGTGTGTGTGTGTGGCCGACATCCCGTTGTCAAGGTTATATCTCTGGCTGCATGATTGCCATTCAGCAGCAATTCATAGCATACTCGAACACAAAACGTTCGACAATGCATGCTAACTGAAAAATTAGCTCCTCTTCAAGCGTCTCTTCTCGTTTAAGTGCCTTCCTGCCACCCACTTCTGCCTTCTCATCAACGACATAATGGAAAATGAAATCGTTGATGCAAACACATTAATATATTACTTTCTCTTTTTTAAGCTTGTCGTTTTGGAACAGTAGATCCTCTGGCTATAGACGGCCTTTTTCCTGTGTTTTATTGGAAACGCCACAAATGTCTTACAACTAGCGTCCTGTACGGATTACCATGGCCTTTCAGATATGCTAGATGATGCAAGGAGCGGGCAATTGTTTTTTTAAAGGGCAGAAAATCTGACACGTTGTTAATTAGAGGTTATGTTAAGAACCAAACAGTTGTTTCCAGATACAGTGTTTTGAAGGAAGATCGTTTATGTGGCCATACAGGGAGTTTAAAGGCATTTTTATGTGATGAAACTGGCTGGCGTTGCTTGTATAATTAAGACACCACATGTAGGGTATTGCAATAATATGATGTTGCTACTGGGTGGCATTCACGCCATGAGGTAGCTCATCTCATTCCCACAAGGTTTCTCAGAGCTCATCTTTACAGACGGCAATTAAAAACGTGTTAGCTGGTTTTGTTGACAAGTCTCACTATCATTCCTCATTAACCCTTGGAGGAGTAAAATCACACTGTCCTGATTAGGCTGTCACTTAACGTTGAGTTTGATTTATGATTTATTAATGCGTTCTGGCAGGTTTTCCATTTCAGCAGCATCTTGCCATCGAATTCTAGTCTTCATTAGAGAATTTATCAACCTCGGAAAGGTTCGATCCTTTGTACTGAATCTCATATTTGTGTCTCATATGTGAAATATTTTCATTTCTCGCACATACTTTGATATTTGGTTTTGGTTTGAGTAACTCCAAATGCATTTAAAATTCCCCACCAAAGTCACAAAGCCCCTAATTCCATACTACAGACTCTCAGGTCTTGCAAATTTGAAATAATTGCTTACTGAGGCTGTTTCACCACATTATATTCTATATATTTTTAAGGATTGAGTCATGCGGCAAATAATTTCTTTTCCTTATCACAGCCCCACAACATGCCCGAGCAAAATAGTTCCAACTGTGAGATAATCTTAGCACTCATGGTTTCCTCATGTTTTTTTTCCAACCAAATAGCCCAGTCTAAAATATTCATAAAAGTCCAGACATTATGTGTGTTTTGTATAAATATTTAGAGACCCTTGCTGTTATGGTGAAATACTGAATATGAACCCAATCAGCCAATTATTAAAATTAGTGTCTGGAGTAAATTACAGGATATAGAGTCATAAATACTGCTCCAAAAATAATTTAAGGAGTTCTTTTTAAACTCCTCCACCCCCCACATAAAAAAGGAGCAAACTCTTTTAAACCATCTGAAATATTTAGAAGAGTTGATTGCCAAGAGGTCCATTTTGTCATTTTTATGTGGAAGAATGTCTACTGTGTTTGCTTCAATTGTATCATAAATCCCTGTGCATATAGAAAGCATGATTGAAGTTTAGCCAATTTCTTCATTTATTTACTCAGAAATCCATTCTGGCAAGCGAATAGACACACCCAAGTCTCTCTCTCTCTCTCTCTCACACACACACACACACACACACACACACACACACACACACATACACGTACATTTTTCAATCTTTGTGGGGACCTTCCACTGCCATAATGATTAATTCCAAAATGAAACTTCTGTCTCATTGTTACTATAAAAATTCTTTTATACTAAAGTTTTACTCAAGGGACCTAGCTAAATGTCCCCACAAGGTCAAACTTGTCACATATTCCATAGTCCAAATGTCCCCACTTAGATGTAAAAACATCGCACACACAAACGCGCACACACACACACACACACACACCCCTACCTTAAGCTCAGTAAGCAGAGCATATTTTTAACTATAAAAGTTTCTTTCTAATAAAAGTTGTAAAACCTTAATTTTATGACCCTGTCTTATCATTGTAAGGAGGTTTCAACCCTATTTTGTTCTCATAAGGCTAACACACACACACACACACACACACACACACACACACACAGACACTTTAACCTCAGGAAGCAGAAGGTGATATTTTTGCCTCTTCTAGTCTTTCATATAAAAGCTGTAAAACTCTGATTTTGTGAGGACTTCGTGACTGTCCATCATCGTGACGAGGTTTCATACCTATTTTGACCTCATGAAAGGCTAAATTCATATACACACCCACATACGCGCACACATCCACATACGCGCGCACACACACACACACACACACACACACACACACACATATATACACACACGCGCGCGCTTAATTCATTTTAATTCATGAAGATATCTAACTTCATAGTCAAGGTCACTGCCGAATGTAAAAGCAGGAACTCTCCCAGCAGTCACACACAAATGCACAAATGATTCTTGTTTGAAATACTTAAGGTGATTTATTCCAGTGAGAGCACTAACAGATGAATGCCTGATGAGCCTCTTTCTGGAGACCTGAGGTGAATTTTGAGTTCACGTACTAACAGTCACTTGGCCTCATTGTCAATCAACGTCCCTTCACTTAAGCTATTAAAGACTCTCTATGGAGCCACGGTCTTCCTGGCTCCAATCTTTAAAAAAAAATCCTTTTTTTTTTTTAAAAGACTCAAGAACCATTTTGATTTGTTGGTTTCTTTCTTTTCAACACCAGGGGTAAAGGTGGGAAAAATGTTCTTGTCTTTAATTTAGCTTTTTTAAATAAAACCTAAATGACTTTGGTGTTGTTCGCATTGAAATTCTTGCGTTGCATCCGGCTGCTTCTGTTTCAGTTCCAGAGCCGTCAGTAGTTGTGTTAAGTAACTGTTAAAAGGCAGGAGAGAGTGACAACCTCACATAGTCGCATCCTTGATGAATATTTTACAATGTCATTCCTAAAATACGGCTTTGTTTTTCTGCTTTGAAAACGTTTAACTCGTATTCGAACGCCCTTGACTTTATTTCGTTGCTGGAGGAGTGAGTTGTTTTTAACCCTGATCTCATTTTCTCATTATGGAAATAATAATCTTATATATGAAAAAAAAACCCAACAACCAAAAACGGATAAATACTAACTCTCCGGCTGCTAATCTTGTTCTGTTTTTCAGATGTAACAACCGGACACAATGTGTCGTTATCACTGGGTCAGACGTCTTTCCAGATCCCTGTCCTGGGACATACAAGTATCTCGAAGTCCAATATGAGTGTGTCCCATATAGTAAGTACTTATTCATCGTCTTCTGGTACCATAAGGCAGTTTATTTAGCTTCCAATATTTTTTTTTCATCTCATATGAATGAACTTTAAAATTGTGAAGTACACAGTATGGAACTCTTCTAACCCTTGGGTTGTTTTCACACTTGGGGTTTTTTGTTTTTGGTAAATTTGATGAAGTGTGATCGCTGTTTTCAAAACCCAGGAGCGGTCCAGAGTACCGATCCCTGGTCTTCTTGAAAACAGTGGTCTGTGGTGCACATCAGACGTGGAAGCTCTCATTGACGCTACTTCCTGTTTTAGGTTTCATGATGGTGTGGAATGGGTTGTTACGGAGAGCTGAGGAGTCATAATGCCAAAAAAAATAAAATTGATGAACCTAGTGTGTACCTTTTGATAAACTTACCATGGTTGGATGCACGTTTTCAGAAATGTGGTAGCAATCCTGCGAGTATGAGCCCCACCAACAAACAAGTCCAGAATCAATATCCCTGGTGCAGACTCGAGTATTTATGCCAAGTGTGAAAACACTCTTAGTATACACCTTCAATTTTTTTTTTTTTTTTTTACAAAATAAATGGTGATTTTTTGCTTTTGCGCAGTAACAACTGAGCAGTAAATAACCTCAATCCCATCTCATGCTTCTTCAGAACATGGCTGAAGGCGTCGGCTTTAAAACAAGCTCCTGAACACTCCAGCTATTTGTACTTTTCCACTACGTGAGACTGCAGTTATTTTGGCAATATCATCGAGTGAAACATTATCGATCTGTGCACTCCTACTCAGCAGTGAGAGTGGCCTGTGGAGAAAGATATAAAAATTCAAAAAAAAAAAAAAAACCCAAAAAAACTGCTTAACATCTGGCTTGTGGCATAACAAAATTGGATTAACTTAAATTTCTGATACGAGCGGGGAAAAAAAACAACCCTTTAGATATGATAAAACGAAAAAAACTTGCATTGAATTTTATTCATTTCTTTCTTTCTTTCCCCCCCCCCCTGAAATCAGTGTTCAGAGGTCATGCCAGAGCCCCGTTCTGAGGAATCATACAGTCAGCTGAGACAGTCCATCTGAGGATTCCCTCCTACTCATCCATTAATAACTTGTGTACTATTTCCGATGCATTGGGAATATGTTGGGAAGCGGCTCTGGAAAAGTCATTAACTAAACTGCCAGTTACTGTGCACTGATATTTGATCTCGAACTCTGCTTAATGTACTACTATGAAAACATTCATTTCGGAGTCACATTCAATCGATTTATCTTAGATTTGAATCAATTTGGCACAAGATTGATTCGGGAGATTTTGCTGTTAAAATATGAGCTAATAATTCCAACAGTACTCCTATAATAGTCCTATAATAACAAAACAACAACTCGTTAAACTGTCCAGAATGCTACAAGTGGGTTTGATCAAGCCCTCTTGCTAGAAAATGGTGTTAAAAATACATGATAATTGATAGTGGAAAACAAAAACGTGCACAACTGGAAGCGTAGTTCCTTTTAACACATCTCTGTTAATTAGACTTTGTCTTTTCATTAGTGTTTGCAGCTGAATAGGCCTGGTTTTTGATTTAGAGCAATTCCATTGTCTGCAGCCGTCCCTGTGAAAGTTGTCTGAAACGAAAAAAAAAAAAAAAAAAAAAAAAGCCCCGTGTACGGAGTTGTCTCTTAATCTCTTCTCCAGACATGCTTTTTTTTTTTTTCTTTTTTTTTTTTTCCACTTACATTTGGTGTTTAAGTCCTCTAGTTTTTCAGATCAGCCCTGAATTGGAGCACATGCTCTACTGCTTTCTGCCAGTGAATAGAGGTTTAAAAAAAAAAAAAAAAAGAAAAAACCTTTATTTACAGCTATGGTCATCAGCTATATCTCTAGCTTGATTGATTTTTTTTTTTTCCTTCAGAAACGTCGTTGGGAGAAGAAAAAAAAGAGATATGGAACCTGTCAAGGTTTTTTCACAAGCTGTAATGAGTCCTTTTCTCTTTGGCGTGTGCTAGCTCGAATGCTTCTGAACAGAGCCGAGGCCTGATGTACAAACGACGCGTATGCTCAAAACAGGCCTTTGTAAAAAAAAAAAAAGTGTGTATACATCTCCCACGCACACGTCGAGATTTATAGCAAGGAAATATGCGTTTCTTCGCACACTGTTACCGGTGTGTGCAATTTGGCAGTGCAACAGAATGTAACAAAGTTACAGTCCATAAAAACTGTTGTATTGGTGTTGCAGAACAACTGACTATGGACATGTGGACTCTTTTAACGGCTATGAAAGGAGCATCTTTACGGATTGAAGATTTCCTGGCGCCATCCTGTTGGAATTGGCTTCTCATTTGGAACCAGAGAAATCTCACAATCCCTATAAGCCTTCCTTCCTTTGTTCACACTAGCAAGCGACAAAATGAAAGGTGATCGTTTATTTTCTATGTAGGTGTACGGCACAGAACTGCGACTTCTTCAGCATCAGCGCAACAAGCGACATCCGAACTGAGATTTATTTATTTATTTATTTATTTATTTTCAGTTTTATGCAAATTAGGTTCGACACAGAGACGCGACAAATTCAAACGATTAGCGAGAATGATTACTTGGCCTGCTCCAGTGGTGCATGTGGTCCGAGTTGAATTCAGTTCCCTTTTTCAAAGCTTTTTTTCCTACTTGCAGTTATTTTTCTCATTTACTGTTTGGGGTCACTGAAAAAAGGAAGAAAAAAAACAACAACTTGCAGCTGGTTTTCATCTTATCCTGTCATATACAACCTCTCATAAAATGTATACAGAGACTTTACAAAGGAAAAAAAAAACTTGGAATGAAGTAGCAGACATTAACTACGTTTACATGGACAGCAGTGATCTAATTATTGACCTTATTCTGAATAAGACAGTTTTCTGATTAAGGTGTTTACATGAGTCGCTTTTAGAATATTCCTTTCATGTACCCATTTTACATGTTATAGAACACAGATCGATTAACACGTCATTACGTCACCGTGCCACGCCGTCCGACGTCCCTCCAGAATTTCACGTATCGACATACAGTTGGTCTTCGTTATGGTACCGTATTCAGATTTGGGTGTTTTTATTTTTAAGTTTACGAACGCTTCAAGTGTAGTTAATTATTAGTCATGCTATACGTGCAAATAGATGACTGCTTGAAGCCGTAGGCTGCGTCCGAAACCGCGTACATACCTACTATATAGTAGCCAAAATACATGTATTTCTCTCCAACTATACAGTAGGTAAGTACGCGGTTTGGGACGCAGCCGTGCTCTCTTGTTTGCCGTCAAGCGGTCGAGCACTGCCGTGTGTGTACGTGTCCTGTCGCACAATGCGGTGAAAACTCCCACACGACGTTAATAGCGTGATTAAGGTGTGTACATGTCTGTAACACACGTCGATAATGCGAATAAAACAGGAATACTCCACACGTCTTAATTCCATTTGTGTTTACTTCGAGTATGACTTTAATCAGATTAAAGTCATCGATAATCTCTGTTTACATGCTAGTTTCTTAATCAGAGTATCGTCTTAATCGGGTTAATATCGGATTATTGTTGTCCATGTAAACGTACTGAATGTTAGTGACTCTGCTGAGTGTACATAGCTAGTACAGTTAGCTCGCTTTTGCTAATCTGCCAATGAAGCTACTTCAAAGCTAAGCATGCAACAAGTAAATCAAACTAAAATACATTTTAAACACAAGTGATGTGTATAAATTGTATAGTTGTAAGCTATACATTTTGGCTAGTACCATTCTTAATCGAAAACTCCAAGAGACATGAGTGGCCAGTTGCTTGCTATTGTGAACGTAGCGTTAAAGATACTGATGACGTTGTAGTCTTTACAACAGGTACTATTCAGCAAGAACTTGCTGACCGTTGCTCTTCATCCCTGAGCTGCATTATGTCAGCCGTATGAGGTGGCTTAATGAGCATGTCACAGGCCAACATCAAAAGGCAATTTACAGCGATTGCCTCTTTTCCTCAACATAATCAGCGCAATCGTCTGATTGCTGCAATAAAGGCAGCATCTGGGAATGAATTTGCTTTTGTTAACAGAAAACATTAATACTCCATTAATGTGCAAGTGATCTGTGATGCGCTATTGACTCTGACTAATGTAGCAGTGAGATGGCCTTGGTCAACATTCCCTCATTTTACCCAGCAGTAATGTATACATCTATCTCCTATTCTGAAAAGTTCCTCTTGTTTTTTTTTTGTTGTTGTTGTTGCTGTAGGCAGTGTTTATACCAGTGTTTCTGCAAAACAGAGGACTGTAGCCCTATTTATATGCATATGAGATCATGAATAATAAAAATAGGTATGTTAAGAACCATTTATTGGTTTTTCAGGGATTAATCCATGGGATATATTACTCTGAAACACTTTTTGTGCTGATGTAGATTCTACTCAATTTCCATGTGATTGAAACCCCAATTTTTCGGATAGGAACCTACAGAAAGTTTTCTACATGACGACCCTGGAAAGTCTTGTCGCTTGTGTAGGATTACTCAAATTGAGGAAAAATCATCTGCTACGTGCGCTTTGGTTTTTATTCACTGTTCTCACAGATTAATGGTGTAAGTAATTACATGAGTGATTTTTTTTTTTGTAATCTTCAAGTACTCTGCAAGTTGAAAAGGCGTCCTTCAAGTCCCTCTAAAAACCATCAAGAACGGCCATATAATCAGTCCTTTCGTTTTCTGGTTCTCGGCTCATTTCTCTGTCTCTGTCTTTCACTCTTGCTTTCCCTAATGATTAACTGCCTTTCTTCGTTAATAGGGACGAACCAATGTAGCAACATCAATAGTCGTTTATAGCAGGGGTTCCCAAATGTTAATTGGTTGCAAGGAAATCTAATATCCCTATATCCTATTACAGTTTTTTTTTTTTATTATTACTAAAAATGCTCTGCAATTGAGACAGTAATAAGAACCCACACGCATTGGCTTTTTTTCTGTAAGATTTTTTAGACTTTATCTTGATGAAGCCTTGAGCAGTCCTATAAGTCAATTTGGGAACCACTGCACTACAACAATTGTACTTTAACTGTGACTAGATCTTTGTCCTTGACCACATTGATTTTATGTGTGTATAAATCTTTCTGTCTCTTACGTCCACTGACTCACTCCGTGTAGATGTACTTGTACCTGTAGATCTTCTTTATGACTCATGCTAATCTTTCTCTGCCTTGACACTCTTTCCACTTTTTTCCACTGCGCAATAGAAGTGGAGCAAAAAGGTAAATGGCCGCTCTGGTTCTCGGTCCTCAGCTCCTTGTTGTGTGTTTGTATGGTTCTGAGCCGTCCACCTCCCCCCC
>JANDJT010000206.1:24466148-24483477 GCA_024331685.1 Stegophilus panzeri | reverse complement strand
TTCATATGCGACAGTGAAGCCTTTATCTCCCGTAGTAGTATTAAAGAGTGCCTCTCAAGCTCACAGCATGCGGGGCCACTTGTAGCTCCCACGATAACAGTGCCGCATGAGGCGCTTGTTAAACTTGGCATAGGAATTATTGGAGTTGTGCCACAATACACATGTCTTTTGACATTCGCGAAGCACAACCGATGGTGTAGGAGTTCTCTTTACACAACATAATGTTTTTGGAATGCGGCTCAAGCTCTTGGATCGTATTTCACTGGACACTGCCGGGCCGCGAACAGCTGAGACACGCATAAATGGATTAGCAGTGGTGTACCGGAGATCCTTTCTGTATTGTATATCAGGAACCGTGCTAATGAACTAATCTTTTTTTTTTTCGGTGCTGCAGTTTGCTGAACTTCATGGTTGGTGGTTTTTTGGCTCGTCCCATAGGCTTACATCACTTACATTATATATAGCTTAAGGAGGAATAGGATCAAATGTTGCATAAAGATTATAAAAAACGTACATCACGATAAATAAATAAAAAAGTGCCTTCTTTTAGCAGTAATCCGTGAACTGTCTCATAAAGTCACATAAAGCGACAATGTGGTGTTAATAAATATATAAAATATAAATATAATAAAAGCACAGAATCTTTTGAACCAAATTAACGCTTATAATGAAGGACTACACCAAAACAAATACCGAATATTTGGACGTTTCTGACTGGTGGTTTCGTTGAGTTGTGTGTTCCTGGCTTTGGTTTCATAGAATGAAAAGAAGCCATGGCTAACACTAAAAAACAACAACAACAACAACAACAAAAGACGAAGAAGAAGAAACATTAAATTATATTGATTCAGCCCATATTCTATGGACTTTAGTGCAAAAGGAGCCTGGCAATTAAATATGTTCCGAACACTCTTAAGCACCAGCAAATTAAACACCTCATAGTGATATTTAAAAGGGATTGTCTGGAATGCACAAGCACAGTATTACCTTGGCCTAAGGAATTAGAAAGCCATAATCGCACGAGCTAATCATTTCCAGGAGAATTTTCAAATTAATGCAGAGAAAATGGATTTGCCTCAGAGCCAGTATTGATCTTCGAGCCAACGAGTGAAAGCATAAAATTAATTTCTTTCATCAGTCACGAGAGGCTTCATAGAGAGGTAGTGGGCTTCGGCGAGCGGCCCTACATCTCGCCGTGTTGGCGTCCATCATCGAGATGAAATGCGAAATGAGAAGCGCTCTGCTAAATGAACGCTAACCGAGCGCACGCTGGTGTGTGTCACTCATGTATTCAGAGTCATTAGCGAGGTTAAAGGTCGCCATCCAGAGGGGAAAAGAACCTCGCCAGGGAGGGCCGTGAGGTCTGTTGCCATGGCACCGGAGCAGCAGAGGCATGTGGAGTCGAAATGAAACGCGATGCAAACGGGGGGGAAAGAAAGAAAGAAACATGTATTGTGTCTCCTCTCTCAGACTTGCCGTTTGTCTTCGCTCGCTTTTTCTGTTTGACCAGAGGCACGGCGTCTGTGCTGAGGATAATAAGCTGCAGCTTCTGGCTCTCGTAAATCAGGGTTTGCCAAACACACGCTGGCACCGCTCCGCCCGTGTCTTTTTTAAGAGCCTGTGATGGGAGAGTATCAGCCCGTTAATGGTTTACATTTGCATAGTCGAGAATCACCGAGCACCTGTTAGAACGACGTGATTACTGGATGATGAGTGTCTGTTTAGCAAATCTGTTATACACACAGAAGGATATTATTTCACCAAATCATCATTTCCGTATCGGACTACACACGTTCAGACCGAATCGTCTGTTTTTGGTCAAATAAGGAATCTCCTAAGCAAAACTTTTTATTTAGTCTCTGTGAACAATCTCAGATGTTGCTGAGGAGCACAGGTTGAGAAAATACAACCAATGGAAATTTTGGTGCGTGCCTTATAGAAGATGATAGCATTGAAGAGGAAGAAGAAGATTGTGTCAACTACTGTACATGTATATAGCAAATATTGCAATATTGTTAAAATTCCTAAAAAAATTTTTTGGGAAGTGGAACATTTTTAAATATAGATTGTGAACGTTGTTTTATTATTGTTATTTTTTGATCAAGTTTGTAAAAATAAAAATGTTTATAACATTTTGTTGAAATGTAATGAATCTTTAAAATTGTAAACGGGAAAAAAAAATGCTGAAATGTAATAACAAATATTACTATTTTTTTCTCCATTTCAGTGTTAAATTATTTATTTTTTCTATTTTTATAGGCAATCAATAAAATGCATTTTTTTTTTTTTAAATGTATACATTTTTTTTTTTTTTTAGCAAATCCAATGTTTGTTATGAGCATACCTACATATCTTGCATATTTTATATCATAGAAATACCTTCAAGTATCATGATATGTTGTATTTTTTTGTCACATCGCCCACCCTTAATAAATCCTAAATGTCTGTTTTGAGCCCCAAAAGATCCTGTACTCCTGAATATTTTGTCAGCAGCAGTAGACATTGAGGTGGAAATCGATAATTGAAGCAAGAAGCGAATTTCAGGCTATAATTATCTTTTATGAGGAGGGGGGAAAAGAAAAACAGCATCGGAAACTGAGACAAATTCCCATCTGCATGCGTTTAAGAGTGTAGTAATCACGGTGAGAGGTGATTCAACAAAATCAGGTCGTCTGGAGTGGGGCTGCCACTTACATAACAACAAATTTGCTCCAGTGAAATAAATCTTCAGTAGAATGATTACTTTTACAGCTCTTTTCAGGTCATTCAGAGGTTAAGAAATGATGTGTAGTCAAATCAAAGCGCAGGCCTATGCACGCAGTTCTAAAAGACATACTTCATTTCAATTGTTGTGTTATTATTTACATTTTATATTTATATATATATTCCTAATTTGCAAGAAACATCTGTTGTTTTTAGCTTCAATTGTTATCCAGGCCGTGTAATATTTCTGCTGCGTCTCAGAAGAAATTGTATTGATCGTCGTTCCAACGATCGACCAAGCATTCATTTTTTTAGAAATGCCTCCTTAACCGGTGCAGATTTAAAGCTTAAGCCTTCTTGCTCTTCTGTGCGCTGGAAATCTGGGTCATTGAACTGTAGCAAAAGATGTAAAGTTTGCTAACGCTGCTCTGCCTGAAAGAACCGAGCAGCGTGATGGAGAATAAAAAAAAAACCCCAGTCCGGATTGGGATTCAGCACTCGAAGTGTGTTTCTCATCACACCTTTATATTGTATGCCATCAGTTGCTGGTGAAAGTGGCTGCTAACAGAGGAAGGAAGGCGTGTGTCTGCGTGTGGTTGTGTGTGGCAGGTGTTTCCAGAGGTCGAACCGAATCTGTCGAGTGACAGGTGGCAGAACAATCCGTGCCGTGAGAGCTTGCGAAAATCAGACCACTAGATAAGACACACATCTGTCTCAATCACGATTTGATTTAGGCTCGGCATATGCGAGGAAGCGGTCACAGATGACTTTAGTCGCCGGGTCACATGATCGATTGCCAGGATGACGAGTGGCTGATAAATTGCCTCACCGAGGGCCATTTATTCACCGCACTGCTAGACTTGTCCGAGGCTAGTCATGCCACGTATTTACAGATCACTTTGTCTATATGCTAAGCACCGACAGCCGTTTAATTTCTTTTTTCGAAACAAATAAGGAAATTTTTAAAAATCGCACACAATCTTATTCATCTTTTGCTGTTGATATTCCTACCAGGACATTTAAGAAGACGCCCCCCCCCCACTCTGCTATTGTGTGAATTATAAAGAATTCTTTTGCTTTTTAATGATATCTAATCCTGGAACCTGAAACCTATTAAAAGTTGGAGCTCAACTTGCAACCTAAATCCCATTAAAAGTTTAAATTTAGCTTCGCCACATTGTGTTGTTTTGCTGCTTAATGTCCATTCACACAGACTGAAGTAGCAGAGTAAACAATGCCTCATAATTCTGCGTTAGTGTGTGTAGTGTGAGCTAAATCCAGATCTGCACAAGCGAGTCTAAAAACATGTAAAAAAAAATAATTAATTAAAAAAGAAAAAAGCCCCAGAAACCTTTTAAAGCCTGTGTACATTGCATGCATTTATTTTTTTTGGAATATATATACAGTATATATATTGTATTAATTTACATATAAAACAGGAAGTGAATTGATCTCTTTATAAAATTATTCGGAAGTTGACCAGCTTTTAACTTTTTCACAATGCAAAGTCTAGAAATCAAACATTCATAAATCCAAATATGGAAAGAAATGTCCACTGCCTTACATCTCAGTCTAAAATGTGTTTTTTAGCTATTTCCACCCATCATACGAAAAGCCGCCACGAAGCCTTATCGTCTTCCTGTACCGTCACCTGCTTCCTATTAAAATAAACGAAATAGACCAAAAAAACCTGAAAAAACTCCCAGTAGAAACCCTCAATTTGTAATGGGTTTAATGGTTACAAAGGGAATTGTATTGGTTTTAGCAGAAACTGAAATGGATCCCAGTGGGTCTCTACTGGTAATTTGTTGCCTTCTCTTGGTGGCATGTTATGTCTAGTGGATACCATTAAGTACCACTAATGGTAATGGTTTTAATGTTTAACAGCTGATGGTTTATAATGGTATTTAGCATTGGAAACCATTAGAATTTCTGTGATGGTTTTTGTTGTATTTTTCAGCGAGGCTATATTAGCGATACACGAGACTTTTTAATTAATTAACCCTGTAATTACTGATCCACATCCGGGTCATTCAGGATCGTTCGTTCGTAATATGTATTATTTAAAATCCGTGATGTGAGCGTTTTTTTTTTGTTTGTTTGTTTGTTTTTACTTTTTTGCGCTTTTTGGTCTTGTAAAGACTTCTTGGTTTGCCTCGCAACTGGAAAATCCACGTTTGCACCAAAGCCTGCGAGCTGCTTAAGGAACTGCAGCATCATTTGGTTCATCCAGACTAAACAAACATGTGCTGATCCTTCCATTATTATCGTGTTGTCTCATGGCTGGTGTGTTTCTACACTCGTTTAATAGCTTTTGTACGTTCCTTCAGCAGGCAGCCATCTGGAAACTCGAGCTGGAGGGAACTTCACACAAAGTGGGCAAACGAATTTGAAGTTTGCTTTGCTTGAAGTTCGTCTGTTTCAAACTAAGAAACTAAGTGAGAACTTTTGGAGCTAAGAAGAGCTTCATGCTTCGACCACCCCTCCCCCCCATCCTCTATTGTTAAGCACAGATGACTGTTCTCCTTTTTGCTTTCATTCTTTAAAGTTTCCTCACATGATATTGCTAACAGTCATCACCTCTGATGGACTACACGTCCTTGATTTTTGATTCTTGCACGGCGACTGACTTCACTGACTCTCGAAATGACAGCTAATTGAGGCTCGTTTCCCAGCGAGCGCTGCTGGATGACCCCCAAGTGTTCCTTTCTTCTGCCCGCCTGTGAAATTGGTCGGCATAATCAAAAGAAAATTGTAGAGCTGCCAGACGGGAGATGTCAGAAGAAACAGTGAGGCGGGCTAGGTTGTTGTTTACCTCTCTTGCTCATTTTCTCCTCCTTTTACTCCTTTTTTGCTGCAGCAGACCATTTACCTGAATGTGGGGGGGGGGGACAACTCGAGTGCCAGAGGCGGTGTGATCGAGCTGTGTTCTGGTGTTTCGGATTGGCTGACAGGGTCAAGCAGGTGATCGACAGGCCGTTTAGCGACATTAACGCCCGTCTTCGGCAGTATCGACGAGCCTCTCAGGAGGTTTGCGATGATCCGTCAGGTGTTTGTGTGATATGTCACGAAACTATAAATGGCCTTCAGTTTAATCCTGGAACATTGTGCGCCTGGAGTCTGGGAGTTTCTGTACTTTAGAAAATGATGGGAATGAAAGTAGGATAGTAGCTTATTATCTTTAACCACTCATATGGACTATTCAGCCAGATAATCACTGTCTCTTGATTTATTGGACAACTAGGATGGAAATGGTTTTCTGCTACCGAAAGCACATGGACACATGCAATCCAATTTTTTTCTGCTTTTCACATTCGGGCTTGGATGTGACCTCTGCCCTGACAGAACATTAAAGGTGGGTAAATCAGTAGCCTGGTCTCCAGGGACAAACACATTTGATGTCTGGGGTATTAGTTTTTTATTTATAGGTGTCTAGAGATCAAGTGGGTGTAACCAGATTAATAAAAAAAATCCTACTCACTGTAGACTTTTGAAAAAAAAAAATCAAGTTTAAACAATATGGTATTATGATACACATGTAGGGCTTACTAGTCAGCGCATTTGTCTCGCACCTCTGGGGTTGAGGGTTCAGTTCCTGCAGTTTTTTCCTGCAGAGGGTTCAGTTTTCCCCATGCTTCAGGGGTTTCTTCTGAGTTCTCTGGTTTCCTCCCCCATGGGGTACTCCGGTTTCCTCCCCCGGTTGGCATTTCCAAATTGTCCGTAGTGTGCAAATGGGTGTGTGAGCAATTGTGTGTGATTGTGCGATGGGTTGGCACCCTGTCCAGGTTGTCCCCCACTTTGTGCCATAAGTCTCCTGGGTCTCAGCTCCCCGTGACCCTGTGTAAGATAAGCAGTAGAGGAAATGGATGGATGGATGGATGGATGGATGGTTCCTATACAGTGCTCTTCTGATCTAGAGAAAATGCCACATGCTGCATTAAGTTATAACCTAGAGAGGCAATTTTTAGAGAACTGAACTTTTGAATTCTATTCAGTCCTAAAGAAAAGAAAAGAAGTGTAACATGACAGGTCCTTCAGAGCTAAGAATGAAAAATGGATGTAGGAGCGGTCTGTTATTAAATACAACCCCAGTTCCAAAAAAGTTGGGACACTGTGTGAAATGTAAATAAAAACAGAATGCAGTGATGTGCAAATCTCATAAACCCATATGTTATTCACAACAGAACATAGAAAGCATATCAAATGTTTAAACTGAGGAAATGTACCATTTTAAGAAAAAAAGAAGGTAATTTTAAATTTGATGGCTGCAACGCGTCTCAATGAAGTTCGGACAGGGCAACAAATGGCTGGAAATGTAAATGTTACTAAAAAGAAACAGCTGGAATGATATTTTGCAACTAATTAGGTTAATTGGCAACAGGTCAGTAACATGATTGGGTATAAAAAGAGTATCTTAGAGAGGCAGAGTCTTTCAGGAATAAAGATGGGATTGAATCTGGATGGAAGCGTATGTTGCTCTAAAACCTGTATATACCTTTCAGCATTGACAGTGCGTTTCCAGAGGTGCAAGCTGCCCATTCCATAGGCACTAATGCACCCCATACCATTAGAGATGCTTTTGAACTGAGCGCTGATAAAATGCCGGATGGTCCCTCTCCTCTTTAGTCCTCTTTAGTTTAGAGGATGCGGTGTCCATGGTCATTTCAAATTTCGATTCGTCTGACCACAGAACAGTTTTCCACTTTGCCTCAGTCCATTTTAAATGAGCTTTAGCCCGAAGAAGACGGCGACGTTTCTGGATCAGCATTTGTGGATGGCATGGCGAACTGTGTTCACAGACAATGAGTTCTGGAGGTGTTTCAGAGCCCATGCAGTGATTTCCATTACAGGATCATGCCTGTTTTTAATGCAGTGCCGCCTCACAAATTGTAGATGCAGTTTTTCGCAGATTGTTGAACCTCTGCCCATCTTTATTTCTGAGAGACTCTGCCTCTCTAAGATACTCTTTTTATACCCAATCATGTTACTGACCTGTTCCTAATTAACCTACAGCTGTTTCTTTTTAGTAACACTTACTTTTCCAGCCTTTTGTTTCCCCCGTCCGAACTTTTTGGAGACATGTTGCGGCCGTCAAATTCAAAATTACCTTATTTTTTCCTTAAAATGGTACATTTCCTCAGTTTAAACATTTGATATGTTTTCTATGTTCTGTTGTGAATAACATATGGGTTTATGAGATTTGCAAATCACTGCATTCTGTTTTTATTTACATTTCACACAGCATCCCAACTTTTGTGGACTCGGGGTTGTAAAATATAGTGTGGAGAGGGAAAAATGAGCAAATGAATGGAGTGGTTAAGTGAGGTCAGCATTGCTCTCACAGCTGTCGTATTTCACTGCAGGAATAAGTCAGTAAAAATAATCAGTAGAGTGTCATGACCCAGAGGGTTTGGACCTTTGCATTCTAGCTTATTTGTCCCTCTCAGGTTGCTCAGGTTTTCTCAGCGCGACGAGCGAGTGACTAGGGGAAATAATGTATTGCATATTTTACCGGAATGAAGAAACAAAAGAAAAGATGTTCCAGATTGGTGGATTGGACCTCAGCCTGGTGTGCCTGTGTTCGCTCACATGAAAATGGATATCCGTGTCTGATGATGGGTTGCCAGATATGTGATATTTCCTCTCAAGCCACAATCACCCCTTCCCCCTTTTCCCTGTTGGCGTGGTGCACAGTGAGCTCTCTTTTCTACTCTTTTGTAGCAATGCTCGTTCAAGTGGCCTCGAACCCACAAACACATTTACACTCTTCCTGGCGTTATCGTGCCAGCGCAAAGTGGGTTAGTGAACTGATATAACTGTTCTCTCACACACTAAAACATACACGAAGAAACTCAAACAGGGCTTAATACTTAGCTCCAAGAAGCCATTTCCTTTCTCACTTGGAAAACAGATATGTTTGAAAAATGTCTGTTTCTGTGTGATTTGAAATAAAAACTGCACATTTCATCAAAAATTCTTTTAAACATGTCCCACTGAACAATTCTTATCTCATATGCAATGCACAGGAATTTCCACAAAGACTTATTTCTTGCTTACTGAGACCCACTTTATTAAAGAATTAAGGATGAGGAGACTTGAGGAGAGAGAGAGAGAGAGGGGAATGGTAATAGAGCTAATGTGAGAGAAAAGTGAAATGCAATCAGGCTCAGATTTGTCTCTCGCCATTGACATTTAATCTGGCCAGAGTAACAAACAGCTCCTGTGAGGATGATACCCAAGCGAAGTGACGAGTCGGCATTTACTCTGAGGTGCAGAAAATGAAAGATGGGAATGGGTAGACATTCGCTTCGCTATCAGTTTTGTTGTGGAGACAAAAAAGAAGCAGCATTCTGGGTAGGTGGCAGACCTTTTATTTTTGAGTTATCACCGTATCTGACAAGGAAGCAGTGTGAACAGTGCACTTCACACCAGCCATTATCACACTGTCCTCAGAGCGTACAATGCAGTGCTTTACTATACATGTGTCCAGATGTTTGAGTCTGATGACAGCTTTTTTTCTTTTCTTTTTTTTTTTTTATGTCCATGGTTCTCAAAGTGTTTTCAAACTGTGGTCTGTGAAGAAAAGCCAGGGGGTCCTTTGGTTGTTTTTAGTTTTATTTTGTTACGGTGGTGGAAAACAACCCACCATCTGTATGGTCATTAGCCAATTTGACCAATATCTCAGAAACAAGGAAAATTCAGGCATGAAAAAACTCTGTGAATTCAATAAATAAGGCCAAATTGAAATATTGAGCCTAATGTTTAAACAGTTGGATTGTGTTAATGAAATAAAGGTGTAATGAGGGATTCTGTTGTTTTTCCTGCCTGCAAAAAGTTTGAGAAACATTTTGATATTATTTAAATTACTATGGAAAATGAGGAGAAAATAAGAAGGGCGGATGGTATGTGCTAAAAAAGTAGCTCTCGATAAGATTAGTTAACTTTGTGCAAACTTGGCTGCTATTTTTGCTAGTGTTCCCACCTGTATATAAACTAGTAAAAGGTACTTAAGGTTTAAGGATGGTAAACATGGCTACTAGTTTAAATACACAATATAATAATTAGCCTTAAATGTCAAACTCCTTAAAAACCTCTTGCTAGCAAGGTAACATCAGTGTGAACTAGTTTGTATGCTAGTTAATGTTAAAGTATTGCTGTGTTTAGGTAGATGGCTAGCTTACCTACTGCTACTGTGTGAGTAAAACTAATATTTTATGTTTTAAGCTAAGCTATAGCCTAAAGGGAAAAAAATGGCTGCCAGAGAGGTAACATCAAGTGAATTAGCTTGTAAGGTACTTAGTGTTAAAGTATTGCTGTGTTTAGGTGGCTAACTTAGCTAATGTTTCTGTTATATCGTGTGAGTAAATCTAGTATTCTGTGTTCTAAGCTAAGCTATCATTTAAAGGGAGAAAAGGGCTGCAATGTGCACAGACACAGTCTGAATAGAGTTTCATGTCCACTCAGCTATTTGACATACTCTATATGTCTCGGAAATTGTATTTGTGAGGTATTTTATCACAATATATCACCAAGCACCTCTATTCTGACTGACAATACAATTCTCTCTATGATTCAGTCTTTTGTATTGTACTTCATATATATTTCTTGACTTGATGAATATCAGCATAGGAAAAGAATACCCATACATACATTATGAAAAAAATAAAAAAGATCAAAGGCAACCTGGTGCTTCTGAATGGTTAACAAACTTTCATTTGCATTGATATATTTCGCAGATTTACATAAGTACACCTGCTAACGATGCTTAATCTTCTCATAGTGTCGACGCTCGCAGACGGGGTCACGTCAACAGCATTTCCTAGAAGAACCACGACTGCCTTGAGCACCAGCAGCAGCTCCACACATCGAATTCTGGCCAACAGCACGGTCACTGTTAACCCCAAACTGAGCAAAGGACCTCATGAGCCTGCAGTGGAGAATCCTGGGGCTGTAGATCCCACCAATGCTGGTCCCCAACCTCCCAGCAGACAGTTCTGCGAGAGCATTGAGATCCGAGACATCGTCTGGCCTCGTACACACAGGGGTGTCACCGTGGAGCGGCCATGTCCCAAAGGAACCAGAGGTGTGTGTTTATGTGAATGAGTGTATGCAGTGTCAGATTACTGATTTAGATCAAGGTCAGCATGAGGCTGAACATGGAGAGGTAGTGTTTGGAAGGAACGGTGTGTGTGGTGGGGGAGTTCGATTTGTGTATAGGGGAAAAAAAAAACCCTACAGATCTGCATTTCCCTGCTGGCCGCCCAGGCTGAAATTAACTTCCGAGTTCATTCGACTCTAGGAGTTCATTTAGCACTGGTGATTTGCTGTTTATTTGTGTACAGAGTCATGTGATTAGTGTGTTGTGACTGCTTGTTTGTGGATTAGACGTGCATCTACACAGCTTGATTTGTTTCCCTGAACCATTTGGAAATGGTTTTAGGAGAAAAGCATGGCCTTGAGGCATTAATGAGGAGAGACAGACTGCAGTATTATGCCGGTTAATTTGCATCTTCTTTTTCTGATTCTGCTTTCGGGTTCTCTCCACTTCCCTGTGGGGTTCTTCTTTAGGTCTTCTGTACATTTTCATTTTTACATTATATTTACATTTGCTCATTTGGTTGATGCTTTTATCCAACTAAGCAGTTGAGGGTTAAGTATCATGCTCAGGGTTCCAAAAATTGCAGTCAGGAAGTGCTGGGATTTGAACTCGGAAACTTCTGATCAGTAATCCAAAACCTTCCCCACTTTTCCATTTGAATTTCTCAATATTAGTTCTCTGATGCTCTCTTTGGTTTCCTTAACCTGCTCCCAAAAGGTTCTCTTCTCATTCTCCTTCCTTCTTCTTCTGGTTCTTGCTCTGTTCCTTCCTCTGATTCTCACAAACTTCTTCCTCAACTTTCTCCAACTGGTACTCGCTCATGTTCTCTGCACTTTCTTCCTCTGGTTCTGTCCACCTTCTCCTGCTATGTCTTTCCAGCATCCTCCTCTGTTTCTCTTCACCCTCTCTACCTGGTTCCCCTCTGACTCTCTCCCTGTGGTGTACAACTTCTCCCACTGGTTCTCCTTTTAATTCTACATCTTTTTCCCCCCTGGGTCTTTCTCAGATTCTGTCTCAGGTTCTCCTTACATTCTTCATCTGTTTCCTCTTCTGGTTATATTTTATTTATAGCTTTGGTTTTCTAAATCTTCTCCCACTGTTTCTCTGGACTTTTTGTAGCTCTGGTTCTGTCCACATTCTCCCTCTACTTTTTTTCCTTCAGCCTCCTATGATTTTCTCTGCAGTCCCTGCCTGGTTCCCCTATGGTTCTCTTTAGCTTCTGCAACTAACTCTCTCTCAGTTTCTCTCCACCTTCTCCCTCCTTTCTGCTTCTTTCTCTGGCCTTGCCTCTGGTTCTCTCTACCTTCGACATCTGTTTCTCCTTCTGGTTAACTTTTGCTTTTACCTCTTGCTCTCCCTTTTCCCTTCTCCCTCTACTACTTTCCACAACTCTTCTACCCTCTATGTCTGGTTGCCATATGGTTCTATTTACCTTCTCTCTGTACAGCTCGTCTCTTCACCAACAGGAACTGGGTTCCAAATCAGTTCTCTTTAACCTTTGCCTCTGATTTGCAGTTTTCACTTTCTGTCTCTGCTCTCTTCATCACTTATCTCTGTGGTTCACGTCCCCTTCTCTTTCTGGTTCTCCATGCACAGGTATTGCCTTATACCTCTGCACAGCTGTGAGTGGTACGTGGAACCCAAAGGGACCAGACCTCAGCAACTGCACCTCCCACTGGGTCACGCAGGTGGCACAAAAGGTCAGTACCAGATTAACAAAATTTAGGTACAATTGATCATTTTGTAATACTATTTTTTTTTATACACGATGATTTTTTAAATACATATTTTTATATAATTGGCTAATTGGCAGATTATTTCCCTTTTGTTCTAACAGTAAAGGCTGTGAATTTCAAAACAAACTTGAATTTTAATTAATGACACTTTTGAAGCTTTGATTACATTTATTTTTCATCATCATTGACTGTAATTAGTCAGAGGTACAAAACGGTAAAAGATGAAAGTACGCACCTGAATAATAATAAAAAAAAACAAACAAAACGCACACGTATAATCAAAGCATAAATAAGCACCGGCATGAGTGAATACCATTTCAGAACTTCCATAAGGCCAATGAATGTGGAGCAGCTGCTTTCTGCTATGTGCTAAACTGTCAAATTCTTCATTCCTGAACTAACAGATCCACAGTGTTGTAGAAAACTAGACTGAAGCAGTAAATTATTGGCTCTCAGTGGTAGTTTTGTTTGGTTTGGCCATTATATGTTTTTTTCTAACCCTAACCCTAACTCTTGGCTATCCCTCATGATTGAGGATGATTGTCTTCCATCGCCAGCGACTTTGCTGATGTGTTCTATGTGTTCGCAATTGACTAAAGAGTCCTATCTTGGAGGTACATATTTTGTTGCAGTGAGGACAACTCAGACCAATGGGAAGAGGAGATTTGGGCTGCAGGGCTCGTGTTTTTTTTCTTGTTCCCTTCTCCTCTGCTTGTTTCCTCCTGTGTTGCTTGAAATATTCCACTCCTTGATGTATGAGTGATCATCAGGTGTTCCTCTCTTGTCCGAGTGTCTCCCATGTCTTAACATCAATACTGCTGCTCTTCAGTGTCGCTTTCAGGATGTCCTCGTAGCGTTTTTTCTGTCCTCCTCTCGATTGCTTTCCTTCCTTGAGCTGGCCATAAAAAACTTGCTTCGGAAGTCGATTGTCATCCATTCGAATAACATGTCCTGTCCAGCGAAGACGGTTCTTGTTGACAATCGCTTCAATCCTAGTGGTACTCAGCTTCGTCAAGAACACTGATATTGGTCCTGTAGTCTTCCCAGGTAATTCTTAAAATACTGTGGAGACAGCGTTGATGAAAGCTTTCCAGGTGATTCAGGTGCCTACTGTAGATGACCCACGTTTCTGATCTATATAAGAGAGCAGGTAAGACATTTGCTTTGTACACAAGGATTTTGGTTTCGTTCTTCAGGTCCCGGTTTTGAAAGACTCTTCTTCCTAGATGTCCAAAGGCTGTTGCTGCACATTTCAAATGGTGTTGTACGTCGCAGTCAATGTCTGCAGTATTTGAGAGGTAGCTTCCAAGATAGCCAAACGTGGTGACATTTTCGAGTACTTGGCCTTGTAGCTCGACGGTAGCAGGTTGTGGATAGTTCATCATTGGTGCTGGCTGCTGAAGAATCTTGGTTTTTCTCAGGTTGATGGAGAGCCCCATTTTGTTGTAGGCAAAGTCGAAAGCGTTGAGCGTGATCTGCAGATCTCCTTTGCTGAGGGACATAATGCTATTATCATCAGCATACTGAAGTTCGATCACTGTTCGATATCTGTCCTGTACTCGATGATTACGCCGGATGGAAGTTTGGGTTTGACAATATGCATGATGTCCGAGATGAAGATGGTGAAGAGTGTTGGGGCAATGACACATCCTTGTTTGACTCCATAGGTGACGCCAAAGGAATCCTCCATTTCTTATCACAGTTGCTGTCAAAACAGCAGTCCAGTAATAAACTAGGCCTCTATTCTGTTTATGTAGACGTATTTCCACATGAATTAATGATTATTGTGCAAAACAGCAGCAATAGAACTAAAACCAACCTCAAGCTGTAAACAGCAGATGTATCCTCAAGTCAAGAACAAAGTTTTGCAGGGCTGCACGAATTTGAATCTAAGTGCTATACACATAGCAAATCGGACTGCTTTCTATTTAAGCAAAAGCGGCAGGTTTCTCTTCAGGAACAAAAGTTGCTCAGCTTTCTGGCGGGAGAGACGGTTCCTCTTCTCACCAAGAACATGAGATGCTGCACTGAATAGTCTCTCACTCTCTGTGGTGGTGCTCGGGGCAGATAAATACCTGCATGCAATCTGTGCAAGCAATGGAAATTGTAGCTGCGCTCATTGTGGCGCTGCTGTGGATCGGGGCGCTTTCCTGTAGAATCTCGTCAAACATGTCAGAAATGGAGGGAGTTTGCACCTCATCACTCATACGCACCCGTTTCTCTGGCACACGTTGCTCTGTGCTGTGCATCGAACCTTCAGCAGATGCATTCTTCACCTCCAGCTCTGCCTGTATCATTTCTCACACATGCTTTTTCTCCACGTCAAAGTAATGTTCTTTAAATCGCGGATCTAGTATTGTTGCAATGCAAAGATAACCATCGGCTATAACCATGGCGGCATATATTTTCGCCTTTTTTCTCGTTCGGCCAAAAAACTGAAAATGCCATTTTCAGCCGAAAATATTCAGCGGTCAAAATTTCGCTACACCCCTGTAAAATAGTAATAATAATAAAAGAAAATGAAATTGCAAAAAAAAAAAAATATACAATCTCCCGTGTCTTACTTGTTGCCAATACAATTAAATTAATGAAATTTAATTATACCTAAATAAAAAATTAAATATAAAGTGTATAACTATGCTTTTGTTGTTTTTGTAAACATGTCCGCAATATATTTTATTTTATATTAAGTTTTTTTCTTTTCAATTATATTCATTTTGTCTTCTATTCAATTCAGCTTTGTTTTTAATATTACAATATAAAAGATTCATATTATTAAAAAAAAAAATTATATATATATATTTGTTTGTTTTCCAGCCTAATTAATTTTCATATCGGGTCTCATATGAGATGTTTCTAAACCAATAAAGAAACAGGTTTGTCTCTGTTTTAAATCATTTGTCCTTCAATAAGACGTGCTCTTATATAATATGTTGTATTGGTGTTTGATAATGATGAAATACGGGGCGTTTTGGACTGATTTCTTTCATCAGCTCTGCAAAGGAAAGAGATTCTGAACAAGTCGTGGTTTTCAGTCGAGCAACTTTGTGAGCTATGGTGTAATTTTATCCACCTCCTCATCGATATATATCCAAAACATGTTATTTTGCGTTTATGTGTGGACAGCATTTTAGCAACACCCTTTGATTAATGCGTTGTGAATAGCAGCCCCAAGCCAGTCACGCCACATTCATTTCCCTGCAACAAGTAACAATTTCCTCTTCAGTCTATTTCGCCCAAAAGATTTACTCGCCAGCCCAAATTTGGGCTGCAAAGTTTATCAACATGGTTCTTGAGCTTTCTTTGCCAGTTCCCTGCATTAAATCCACCATGTAATTTGTGTCCCTTGTAATCACACATTTCGGCTCTAAATTGGGGCAGATCCGGAGTGGAGAGAACGCGGCGAACCTGGCCAATGAGCTGGCGCGCCACACGCACGGCCCTGTGTTTGCCGGCGACGTCAGCTCCAGCGTCAGGCTCATGGAGCAGCTGGTGGACATCCTGGACGCACAGCTTCAGGAGCTCAGGCCCAGCGAGAAGGACTCGGCTGGACGCAGCTTCAACAAGGTACAGCAGATTAATGTTCTCTTTTTTATTTGGAGAAGTGTCATATTTTGCGTAATATGGTCAGGAGTAATAGCGCAGCGTTTTCCAGTGTATTTGTTTTGAAGGGAATTTCTGTGCTATTTTCACTGCTATTACAGATAAGTAGACCTCCAATTGCACATTTATGTTCTCAGTTGATTTTTGGGTGCAGATCAACTGCTTATTTTGCATTACCAAGCCCCCTGTTCCCACAGAACCTTTTGAGCTCGGTACAATTGTAAATTTGTGGATTTCCCGATCTCGATTGCCTCTGCTGTTCCCAGAGCTCATTTTCCTGCCACTGAGGAATTCCTGAAACGTTTAGCAGGCTCTGTGGAATTCCTGAAAGACAACCCGCCTATACATATTTGCTTTTTTTTTTCCTGACAAGCCGAATCCCTTTTTTCTTTTCTAGTTTTGAGAGGGCTTATCTTCTCTAGGTGGTACAGAAGGACACTCCCTCCTGTCTGCCTGTCAGTACTCCAGCCCCAGGGATTTTTTTTCCCCCTCCTGAATATGTTCCAGCTCAGCTCCCCTGTAATTATGGGGTTAGTGCATCTGACTCAACTGGCACTACAGATGTAAAAAGCTGCCGCTAGTGTCTAGAAACCATTTTTTTTTTTAAATGAAAAAATAAAAAAATAAATAAAGATCAGGAGAGAAGCCAGGGCCCTTTAGGAACGTAATATGCAGCCAAGTATTTGCTGAAGGAGGAATTTCCGCAGAAGAGGCTCGACTGGAGGGCCCCACGAGGCTGTTGATCTCCCACATAAAGGATTGTGGGATAGCAAGGTGGTGGACTTTCTCCGTCTCGAGGCTGCTGAAACCGCTGCCAGTGTTAAAGAAATGTAGGTGTAATTCTGCAAAGAAATCCCATTTGCAAGCTGAAACCTTCCCTTTCTTCAATTTCTTCTTATTCACGCTGTGCGTCGCCACAAGGATCGGCACGGGAAAAAACAGCGATTTAAGGTGGGGGTGTGGGGGGTGAGGATACGGGGGCGGGGGGCACTTTGTTTTGATGAAAAGACTATCTGCGGCTCTGAAACCTTCATATCGTCAGATAGCACAATTATCCTGACCATCAAATACAAATGACCTCCTCCAGCTTGAATGCATTGAGTTTAATGGATTTTCTAGCACGGTCCAGTTCTTGCGTCTCCTTTTTTTTTGTTGATGTTGTTGTTGTTTTTTTATTCCTCCCAGGACC
>JANDJT010000206.1:24449959-24466059 GCA_024331685.1 Stegophilus panzeri | reverse complement strand
CCCACCCTTTCCCTCTCTCTACAACTCAGCAGTCCTGGTGTTTTGGTTATGTAAGCTAGTTAGATATTCAAAAGACACTTTTAATTGAAAGAGGAGGGCGATGTGGGGTAGCACAGCGCTCGCTCAGTGTGACGCTGCTCCCGCGCAACGTCTGATTGCATCGTCGAGACGAAACGCTTGATTGTGTGCAGGAATGTGGTGCCTTGATGTTCCTTTGATGACGCAGGACCTGGCTTTGTAGCTTCTAACGTCTTGTAACTCTGTGTGTGTGTTTCTGTCTTATTATTGATCTTCCCTTTAGCGCCAAAAGCGAGAAAAGACGTGCAGGGCCTATATGAAGGTGTGTACACGGTATAATCCAGCTTTACTGCATGGAGCTTCCCTCTCTGTCTCTCTGTCTGACCATCTGTCTGTCTGGCTGGCTTTCTGTTCCTGCAGGACACTCTCTGCTGGAATCTGACTCATTCTTTAGCCACTTATTAGTAGTGTCTCTGCCTTTGTCTGCTTGGCTACTGTTTTTTTTCCCTACACTTCTCATCCTTCCATCGCGCTCTCTCTCTCTCTCTCTCTCTCTCTCTGCTCCCTTCTCACTTCTCGCTCTTGCTCCTTACCTTTTATGTCTTTTCCCCCTCCCCCTCAATCCCCTGCTCTCTCCTTCCCACTTGTACTCCCTTGCTCTTTGTTTCTCGCTCTTTCGTGCTTTCTCTCTTTCTCACTCTGTGCCAGCATTTTCTTCGTCTCTCCCCCCCTTTATCGCACCGCTTCTGCTTCTCTGTTTCGTGCTTCCAAGTTTTCACATTTTTTCTCTTCACCTCGCTGTTTTCCCTACACCCACCTGTTTCTCAACCCATTCCTGATCTCCTCCTCAAACCACTTGTTCTCTCCTTCTCTTTCTTTTCTCTCTCTCTCTCGTGCCTCCTTTTTCTCTCTCCCGTCCCTCAGCACAGGAACATTGTATGAGTAATTGCCTTCCCGCGGCCGTAATTGCACCATCCCTGTCTGCCAACAGTGTGATCAAAGTGGCTGCATGCTCGCTTTTTCACCCACTTCAACTTTTCAGCACTCGCCGATCATCCCGCGTTCTCAGGGATGCATGGTTCAATTTTCAATTGTTTGATGGATTCTGAGAATCTACGTTCATCGCATCCCGTTTTCCGTCCGCAACACCGTCTTCCAAACTCTGGGGTGTGTTTTAGTTGTGTATTTTTATTTTTTTTACTCGGCTCTGAAGAACACAAACACTCGCTGCAGAAAAATCCCAGCCTGATGTCACGTGAGCCTATTTCTGACTGGGGTTTATTCATGTGATGGCGTTTCTTTCTCTTTTTTTCTCTCTCCTCCTTTTCCCTTTTGTCTGCTGAGAGAAATAGGCCGACGACGGGCCGCTTCGCTTGGCGTGCCAGCTTCCCCAAATGTGTGCTATGATCTCTGCCTCAAAGTCCCTCTCCATTCAAACGACTGTGTTAGTGTTGACAAACCTCCTTCAGATTAAGAATGCACTGAGTACTCGCTTCTGACGGCGTAAACACTGCTCTCGTCCACAGAAGAGCGCGGGCTTCTTCCGTTTGCGAATTAATGAGCAAGTTCCCACTAGCAGAACTTTTTTTTTTATTATTCATGGTTTATATAACAGCCTGGTCAAACAGTGCACGTTAATAATACAACCATTAGCCAATTTCACCATTTACTAGATTAGTACTGTGGACATTACAGCACAGTATGATAAATTGTTTACCACAGCACTGAATTAACACCACACGTTTGTATTAATGTGTTGTAATGTGTCCTAACACGTTATCGTTTCTATAGTAACAACTTATACAGGGATTTGTACGACGGACATTTCATGACATAAACATAATGAAAGCGTGTATAATCATAACATTGATATGTCAGAGTTTTCTGTAAGGACATGCTTATTTAGCATGTCTGGAAGGACTCTCCAGTTTAAAAGAGCTGCTATGGCATTCGTGTTAGAAAGAACCAGCTTGTTTAACATTAAAAGTAACTATAAATGGATAATAAGTATGACATGTTATTCTTTAATACCTAAAATGATTTTTTTTTCTCATTGCCACATTGCTGCTGTATAAAAGGAATAATAAAACACTGTGTGGTGTGCTGTTATAGGAAAACAATCAACGTCAATACTAACTCAGGAGTAATAAAACAGGAGTGTTTTATTCCTTAGACGTCGAATTCAAAGCTTTATTCGATCGCAAGAAATGCTAGAACAGGCTTCTGGTGCAGATCTGGAAAAGTTTGGAATTCATATGCAATAATTTCCACACCAATGATGGAATGGAATTCAAAAAAAGGTATTAACTGAAGACGCTACGATTTTATTAAGATATCCGTTATTTTTGTAATACAACCTCCTTTTTACATTTTTTTTTTTTAATGACCACGTTTTCAAATTTAGCCAGAAAACTAAACAGTTTGTAAATTTCAAGAAACGAATCTGGAAAGAAAAGAAAAAAAAATACAAGAATCGAGTAAAAAAGACACCATTTTTAAAAATAAGTCTGATTTTTTTTTTGTTTAATGAGGTGTAACTGATGTTAAGAAATAATAATAAAATAATAATAATAATAATAATAATAATGTTTTATTTATACAGCATCTTTGGCCGCTTTCCAATTTTGGAAACCATAAAAGCACAAAAATTTTTAAAACAAATGAACAATTAAACAAGTAGACAGATTGTTGGTATTTAAAAGCTGGTTGTGATCTAATTTCGTGTTCATGTACTTAGATAGAAATGTAATTATTGTCTCATGATGCGAGGTACAGCGTTCTCATTAAAAACTATTTACTTTTTTAAACATTTTTAATACTTTTTTAAACAAATTATTGCCAAAATATTGCTAAAACCAAGGCAAAAGGTCACTGGTTTTAATCACCGTCTGAACTGACTTCTAGTGAAATCGTGAAAGACCAAAAACACAAAGCCGTGAAACATCATTACTACGCTCACTGTCCGTAAAGCAGCTGAAGAGCTTCCTGTAAGGATGACCTAACCGGTCTTAAAGCCGTTTTATCTTCAGTAAATCATGAAGTCCACAGTGGAACGCCAACAAGCCTCAGCTGAGCTATATTCCTTGCGTCTTTAATGGCACGCCTGGAGTGACACTGCCCTATAAGTGGCCACTATGTGATGTCAGAAGCCGTCCATGGCCTGTTTAAACGAGGCAGCGAGTAGCGTTGGGATGGTTTAATTCAGTTAGCGCTGCGCTCCAGGCTTCAGGAAATGAAAAGCTTGCGATTAGGGGTGAGAAAGCGAAGGTGAACATGCAGTTTTCCTCCAGTCCACCGGGCTTCTGCAAACAGATCCTGCCGCCCGATAAGCCTTCAATCCCCTCGTCCGTCCCTCCACAGGAAAAAGCATACATTTTGAGGGCATTGCGGTCAGATCCTGTTATGGAATGGAGCCATAATTGGTCTCTGGAAAACAAGAGCTTTGTAGGGGTATGGAAGCGAAGGAGAATGCTCCATTGATGTGAAAAATATTGGGCTAATGTTTTTTTTTTTTTCCAGATGAAATTTGAAATAATAAACCACGGCGATGGTTAAACGACAGTGGTAACACACAACACTCAAACACTGGACCTTGTTTCTGGGAAATACCCGTGCAAATTCCCTCAGCCCCTCCTCCATGGTCCTACTCGCTTGTCATGGGTCTCATTAGTTTCTGTTCAACTGCATTTGTGTATAAACTGTTTTGTTGATTAATTCCAGCTGTCCGTCACAACTCTGGTGTTCTTGCATGCAGGCTATCGTGGACACGGTGGATAACCTCTTGAGACCAGAAGCGCTGAAGTCGTGGGAGGACATGAACTCGACGGAGCAAACGCACGCCGCCACCATGCTGCTGGACACACTGGAGGAAGGAGCCTTCGTCCTCGCCGACAACCTGATTGAGCCAGCCGTCGTCAAAGTGCCTGCGGAGAACATAAGTGAGTCATTGAGAGAGAAAGAGAGAGAGAGAGAGAGAGAGAGAGAGTTGTTGATGGAGCTTCTAGGTGAGATGAGAGCTTTCTGTCAGCACCAGCGCTTAATAGCCCTGTTACATAGTGATGATTATGAAAGATGGAGTTTTGTTGGCGTTCTTGTTCTGAGAGTGGAGGAGATTTCTAACATTTGTAACAAGCCAATTGGCATAGACAGACAGACAGAGAGACAGATAGATAGGGAGACAGATAGACAGATAGATAGATAGACAGATGGATGGACATAGATAGATAGATAGATAGATAGACAGACGGATAGACAGATAAATATATAGACAGATGATTGGATGGACAGATAGATAGATAGACAAACATAGATAGAGAGGCAGATAGATAGACAGACAGATAGACAGACAGACAGACAAACAGACAGATGTATGAACAGACAGACAGATACATAGATAGATAGATAGAAAGATAGATAGACAGACAGACAGATACATAGATAGTTAGACAGATAGACAGACAGACAGATAGATAGATAACTAGATAGACAGACAGACAGATAGAAAGATAGACAGAAAGATAGATAGACAGATAGAAAGATAGACAGACAGACAGATAGATAAATAGATAGATAGATACATAGATAGATAGACAGATAGACAGACAGATAGATAGACAGACAGACAAACAGACAGATGTATGAACAGACAGACAGATACATAGATAGATAGATAGAAAGATAGATAGACAGACAGACAGATACATAGATAGTTAGACAGATAGACAGACAGACAGATAGATAGATAGCTAGATAGACAGACAGATAGTTAGACAGACAGACAGATAGAAAGATAGACAGAAAGATAGACAGACAGATAGAAAGATAGACAGACAGACAGATAGATAAATAGACAGATAGATGGATAGATAGATAGATAGATAGATGTGTAAATAGAAAATAAAGGCAATGTGACCTTTTATTTCAGATGTACAAACACCAGTTCAGTTCAATTTCGCTCCACTTTCTGTGTAAGTTGTAAGTGACTGTGACGTCACTGTTGGACATCTGACCCGCGATCACTATTAAAAAGGGCTATCAAATTATAAATATCAAATTATAACCTGTAGAGGCCTTAAACCCGAACACGGCCCTTTCAGGAAGTTACACACAGCCAGAGGAAAGAGCAAATGATATGTTTGCACATGTTTTTTCGTCTGTGTGTGATGTGAACACCAGATTTCTCCGTGGTGCTCCCGTCTCCTCCAGCTTTCCAGACTAGCTGGCTTTTTACTTTGAATCCAGCTTTAAACGTGAGGTCTAAATGCTAATACCAGCTTTTGTCCATTAACCAGATTTGTGGTGATTTGAAAGGCTTTTGAGTACGTATGACGAGGTGTTCGCTTCTCTGAAACACACACAACCATAGGCACACACACACTGCTGAGAATGAAAGTAGATGTGAGCTGATTGTGGACACTGAGTGGACTCTAAATATCTCGCCCAGAGGTGCTTCAGAATTATTTATAATTATTATTATTATACAATAATAATAATAATAATAATTTGACTCTGCAAGCAAAAATATTTTTTCCACTTTTCTGAAAAGAGTGTTTATATAATTAGTGTTCCATTTAGACATTAAACATCAACTGCATTTAAGCATTCAAAAACAATTTGTTAGGCAAAAATATTGATTTTTTTTACAAGCTTTCTTTGCCAACAATGGCTGCATTTTGCTTTTAAAGAAAAAAACCAAGGTTGAGTTTTGGGATTAGCAAATGAACAGCATGTTGTTAAGAACTAGCATCCAGTATATTTTCAAATGATTCAATTCAATAAATAATAATAATAATAATTGACTTTCAGTCTATAATTTTCATAACAGGGCTGTTCATTCAAAGTGACCTAGCCAGTTGATTTCCCAATATCAAAGAAAAGAAAGAAAAATGAGAATGAGAGACTTTTCTTCTTCTCATGATCTTCAAGAAATTTGGATGATGCAATATCCTGTTGAACATGTGACTTGTGGAATATTCAAAATATTTCATAGAGGTGAATGTGTTCAGGTATCAGCGTGCAGTGATGGTGAACTAAAATGCAATTTTCATGAGCTATAATGGATGTCTCGTGGAAAATAATGTTTTAAACATGAGATTTTCAATGGCTTTAGACATTAATGTAAAAATAATGTGTTTTTGAAGAATTTTAATGATTGTACTTCAGGATACAGTGTAGTAGGCAGGGACAGGCAAAAATACTGGATTTTGTTTTATACATTTTGTACATTTTATTTGTATTTAATGAATTAATTTATTAATGACAAATAAATGACAGTTTATTTGTGTTTAAAATGTATTTTACCTTTACGTAACTTTCTTTACTTTACCTTTCTTTCTTTACTTTACTTTACCTCACTTTACCTCACTTTACCTTTCTTTACTCTACTTTACCTTTCTTTACTTTAACTTACGTTACCTTACCTTTCTGTACTTTACCTTTCTGTCTTTACTTTAATTTACTTTACTTTACCCCACTTTACCTTTCTTTACTCTACTTTACCTTTCTTTACTCTACTTTACCTTTTTTTGCTTTACTTTACCTCACATTACCTTTCTTTACTTTACTTTACATTATTTTACTTTACCTTTCTTTACTTTCATTTATTTTACTTTACCTTTCTTTACTATACTTTACCTTTCTTTACTTTACTTTAACTTATCTTACCTCTCTTTACTTTTCTTTGTTTTACTTTACTCTGAAGCTATTTGAAGCAGCAAAGCAGTTTTATAATGTAAATGACACAAGTTATTACTCTGACAAACTTTTTTCCTTTTTTCCTTTTAATAATAATCACCACAATCCAAATCTGAAACCATCATACAACCATTTTATTCATGAAGTTCTAACTAGTTTCAGTAGTCAGTCATTCATTTGTGCTGGCCACGAGGAGTCTGGAACCTGATAGTAGCTGGATTTTTTTTCTCATTCAGATGATGAGAGGACGAGGTATGAAAGAGATTCTGCTGATCCTCTGTGTTTGATTCCTGTGCCAGCAGACGTTATTAGCATCGCATTCATATCGGTCAGCTTTATGGGCTCAGGCTTCGTTTCTTTTTTTCCTCCAGCTTGTCGTGGCTCTGCTTTTAACCTCTCCTCAATGGCCTTCCACCTTTTTATATTTCAGGGCTGAAACTCTCATCCCCTTCTGCTCGGAGCGTATACACCCGCTTTACCTCGGTTTCACTCGCCTCTTTTTGAGCTCAAATATTGAAAGAAGCATGGGGCAGGTGAATATCAGGATTTCAAAAGCAGACATGGGCACTATTAGGAAAGCAGATGTGAGAAAGAGACACTGTCCTCTCATGTAACCTAGAAGCACAGAAGTCAAAAAGTAAATAATAATAATAATAATAATAATAATAATAATAATAATAATAATAATAATAACCTCATCATTTCTTATTGTTGACCAGTTTATTTACTTGCTGGTTTTTAATTTTGAGTGTATTAATATTTTTGTTTTGTAGTTTTACATCAATAATCTCAGCATTTCTCAATCATCTAGCTCTTTATTTAATTACTTGATTTTAATTTAAAGTTTTTTTGCTTTGGTTTGTTTGTTGTTATTGTTGTTGTTGTTGTTTTTACATTAATAACCTCAGCATGTCTCAATCATCTATCCGTTTATTTTTTTGCTGTATCCAAATTATTTATTTATTTATTAGTTAGTTAGTTGTATTGTTAAATCACCAACCTTAGTATTTCTAAATTATCTACAAGTTTATTCATTCGCTTTGCTGAATTTTATGTATTTATTTATTTATTTCTCTTTAGGTTTTTTTTTTTTTTTTTTTTTAAACCTCAGCATCTAACTATTTATTTGATTTTACCTGTTTACCTGTTGATTTTTATTTTGGGGTGTTTTTTTTTGTTTGTTTGTTTGTTTTGAGAAAACCTCAGCATTTCTCAATCATCTTCCTACCTATTTATTTGCCTCATTTTAAATTTGAGTTTGTTTCTTTTTTACATTCATAACCTCAGCAGTTTTTAATCATCCTCCTCTTCATTATTTATCCATGTGTTTTATTTACTTATTTATTTTTAGCTGTTTTTACCCTCATTCCAAAATGCCCTTCGTGAGCATACGCTGATTTTATAGTATCCTGACAAAATCTGCACGGCAAACAGTATAAACAATAATTAAGCTTTAAAGAAGACACGATGCTTTAACAACAAAAATGTAGCACTGTGGCTGCTTGATCAGAAAAACACTTCTTAAATAATATAACTGCTTTATTTTTAACTCTCTGTCTTTTAATAACTACTTCCCTGTTTTGGCAAGTGTTGAAAATAGTATTAATTTAGTTTTCGCACTAGTGTTGTTTTTTTTTCTCTCTCTCCCCCGGCTGCAGACGCACCTCGCTCGCCCCTGTTTCAGTCTGTCCTTGCTTTCAGAGACGTAAGATGTGGTTAGCGATGCAGCCCAGTGCCTGCCGGCTCCACGGCTGACAGAAAGTGCCCTGGAGCATATTAGGAAAACTTTTTTTTTGCCACTCCGTCTCCGTCTCTCACCGGTAATTAGCATAATTTAACTCAACCGCAACACAAGGCAACTGCTTGAGGGCTGAAGGAAATAGATGGAGTGGATACGTGCTGCCGGAAGTAAAGGAAGAAAGACAGATGGACCAAAAAAGGTCCCTTATTTCCAAGTGTCAGAAATACAAGTTGAAGAGAGAGGGAGAGAGAGAGAGAGGGAGTTAAGGGAGTTTGCGCTAATACTGACGCCTGACCTCGCTGTATTTTCACACATCAAAGCGAGCTCAGAACGAAGTCTGAATGGATTCGGAGCTGCGCTCCGTCGGGGCCCTAAAGGCGCAGCTGAAGACACAAACCTATCAGCAGCCACAGGAGGAATCACAGTAAAAGTCTAGTGCTAGGTTTGATCCTGGCTATACTTGACATTCACACACTGTGTACTCTGGTGTACTTTGTGTATTCTTTTTTTTTTTTTCTTCAGTGGTTCCACTCCCAAGATAGGTAAACGCTCCATATCTTTCTTTTCAGCAGCACACAATGCAGGGATTGTGGCTGGATTATAAAGCGGGTCAGTGGCCGTCGTTCCAGAGCTTCGTTTTTACCGCAAAGTGGCATAAACAGATCATTTTTGTTACCTTTATTGTGACATTTTCCTTCCAGTCATGAGCTTTGCGAAGTGAAGTGAAGTGATAGCTCAGGTTTGTACAGAAGCTACAGATTAAATCGAGTTTAAAGGACCTGGTTCAAGGCAGAGCTTAAATGTGCAAATGTTTTTTTGTTGTTGTTGTTTTTTTTCTTCAGTAGAGCTGTGGAACCATGCAGAAAGTGAAAATCACACCTAATCTTTAGCCACATTTTTATATTATATAGGGGAATGGATTTTAACCTCAAACCATGTGTTATTCCTTATGGAGCAGAAATACGGTGTAAAAAAAACTATGTAGTATATTTAATATATCATGCACTATAGGTTCAGTACATTTCCCCTTAATGTATTTGAAATATATTGTTACACATAAAAATATATGGATGTGCTGTGCAGTTTATTCGATTGGACACTAGAAAGTGATGATACGTTCCAGTTGACTCAGGAAATCTCGTAGTCTTGGGATTTTTTTTTTTTTTTTTTTTTATCACTTCCAAATCTGTCTCTCCTTAGATGTGAGTTTTGTAGGGGATTCCCTTTGCCATAGATAAGTCAAGTTACCTTGAAGCTGGAAAAATAATATTTAAAAATATATATATTGCACTTTTTGGTATGCAGAGTGAGGTGTAACACTTATAGCACAAATATTGAGAACTGAAGTGTCAGTTAAATTGATACTGCTTTACCTTTTATTACCAGTAATTCTAAATAAATAAATAAATGATGTGTTATGCCCTATTTTCTCTGGCTTAGTCAATTATAGAAGTATAGATTTTTTTTGTATATTTATAGGATTCAAAATAATTTTTCCAATGTATCCAATATTTATACGGATATAAACTTTTCCTGTAATGGTAATGCCTGTCTGTCTTGTTTTTCCCTTTCCTGCAGTGTTGGATGTGTACGTGTTGAGCACAGACGGCCATGTTCAGGATTTCAAGTTTCCTCAGACAAGCAAAGGAGGTGCCACTATCCAGCTCCCCGCCAACACGGTCAAATTAAACAGCAAGAATGGTGAGTGAAACAGAATTGAGCCGTGGCTCCGTTTCAGACGCTTAAAGCTCCAGAGAACCCCAGACTGTGATTACTTTCTAATTAGGTTCATGTTGGTCTTATGGGACACAACGTGCATTACAAAGTCTAAACAAATAGTAAAGTTTTCCCCAAATGTTTAATCTTGCAGAGTTTGCCTCTTCTCCCCGTGTTATGGGGGTTTCCTCCGGGTACTCCGGTTTCCTCCCCCAGTCCAAAACATGCATTGTAGACTGACTAGCTTTTCAAAATTGTCCGTAGTGTGTGAGTATGTGTGCAATTGTGCCCTGCAATGTGTTGGCACCCCGTTCCAGGGTGTCCCCCGCTTCGTGCCCCGAGTCCCCTGGGATAGTCTCCAGGCTTCCTGCGACACTGTGTGGGTTAAGTAGTACAGAAAATTAATGGATGGATGTGTTCATGTAAAAACAGTCTGTTATTGTCTGTTCAAAATAACAAAAAACCAGTAAGTGAAAGCTAACCTAGCTAAAACGTAGACTGTTGTGATTGGGTGGGTTTGTACATGTACAGGTGAACAGTCTTGATTCTTGCTGTTTAGGCCTTTAGGTTCATCCCCAGTCATTAGAGTTAAGTTCCACTTAAGCGATGTAGCAGGCTAGGAGTCTCAAACAGAGCATGTCAATCAAAAGTGTTTATTAGTATCCTAGGACACACCCACCTGGGCTGTTTTCAAATCCATCTAATCAGCAAGTTGAACTGGTTCTCGAGCCATCTGGGAAATCCTGATGGATGTCACTGACTGAATTCTGGCAAACATCCAAAAAAAGACGAATTTCTGTCTTTCACCCCAACTTTAGGAAACCATAAATATATTACACCAAATCGATGCGGAAATGTTTTCCTTTGCTTTTTTTTTAATCTTGCCTCGGCATCTTCCTTCAAAGATCATGTTGTATAAGGATTTTCTCACACACTGAATCTCACGCTATGATCAAGTTGTTAGATAGCTACATGACACAGCAAAACAGATATGTGAAAATGTCAACAACAACAACAAAATTTTTACCAGGACATCAGTCAAAATTCCATTTCAACTTTGCTAGAAGTTTCCTATACCACTCATAAAAACTACTTCCTGAGATGTACAAGGCCCTTCAAATTGCGACAGCTGGTGTAACATGAGCCACAGATCTTTGGATTTGTGTTGTCACACAAAGTAGAGATTATGTATTGGCCTTTGTTTGTTTGTTTGTTTTGGGAACAATGTCCTCAAGAACCAAGGCTCTACAGCGCCGAGTGAAATTTCATACCCGGAAAACCATGACAAACGGGTTAGGTTGTCCAAACCACGACAGGGTGTGAGGGCTAGGCTGCTAAATCAACTCGACGAAAGTAAAACCAGGTCCCATCCCTTCCTCAAGACTGTAATTTAACACTGTAATCCTCCAGTGTGCGTGGTGGAATGAAGAATTAAAACCTGATTATAATCCTACCGGTGCAAAGACCTCACAGCACTCGGGGATCATGTGTATCGTCACTGAGACCTGCTGTGTGATGGTATACTGATATCACAATAGACCATCATGAGGAAGTCTAAAATAGTTATAGCGTCAGCATCATTTCCAGTCACATCTCATGAAATATGGAATCTTTCAGTCAGTCTGTAATACAGATTTAAAGAGAAGTGATTTTATACCGCAATATAAAATTGTTATATAATACTGTAATATACAAAATAAACTCTGAGACTGATTGGTCAGAAGATTGTTGTTGATTAGTTTTCTATAATAGCAACTTGGGCAGTAGTTCATATCAGGTCCATATTAGATATTAATGCACTTGTTCTAATACATTATTGTGTCTATAGTAACAACTAATCCACAGGACTTCAATGGTGGACGCGCCACTTAACCTGAGACTAGCAATCGATAGATTCAAAATGTGCCGCTATTTAACAAAGAACAATGTACAAGGACTGCTCTAAGGAGACGTTTATGGAAGGAGTCTCCAGTGTCAGTGCTTTGTAACAGCCAGTAAGTTTTCCGCCATGGGAAAGTCTTCGGTCTTGCATATTTTGGTTTCCTGGTAACATGACAAGCTAGTTATAACATAAGCAATAACAGGAACTAGCTTGGACATTCCACAACATTAAATGTAACTAAAAAGTATGATGCATCCTTCATTAGTTGATACAGAATCGTAAATTGCTGTCGTATAAGAGGTAAAAAAAAAAAACTTCAGGGGGTGATATTATTGGAAAATAATCAGGTTCAGGGTGGTATCTGTAACTACGCTTTGTATCACACCAGCCCATCATTATTTTCCCCTAAGCACACCCCCTGACGTGTTTTATTCTTTACATGACCTGCATTGGATTTACCCATCATCTCCTAGAGCTGTAATGAACTCTTCCTGGAATACAGGTGTTGCAAAGCTGGTCTTTGTGCTGTACAAACACCTTGGGCGCTTTTTGACCATGGAGAACGCCACCCTGAGGCTTGTGAGTGAAGGAGGAGTGAGGAACCACACACTCACCGTCAACTCCCACATCCTGTCTGCCTCCATCAACAAAGAGTCCAGTCGCATCTTTGTCTCTGAACCTGTCGTCTTCACACTCGAACACCTTGATGTAAGTACAAAACGGTGTAGGTAGACTTTATAGTTAAGGCCAATGTAGGACACATGATAGGAAGTATTTCACTGTGCTGTACCAAGCCATACTCATCACTGATTGTGATCTTCTGGTTGCTTTTCAGACTGAGAATTACTTCAACCCAAACTGTTCGTTTTGGAACTACTCGGAGAGAAGCATGATGGGATACTGGTCCACTCAGGGATGCAAGCTCCTGGGGACAAATAAGACCCACACCACCTGCTCGTGCAGTCACCTCACCAACTTCGCCATCCTCATGGCCCACCGAGGACATGTGGTGAGGGAACACTGGCATGGCTTTGCCACCTCAGCTCTTGCACATGCTGCCTAGCAGATAACTGCTCTTACCTGTAATCTTAATAGTGAAGTGTTTTTTGGATAGTTAAGGGTTCTTTGGTTTCTAAAAATGGTTCTACTTGGAACCTTATCTGAAAGGAAAACCCTCCATTGTAAGGTTCTCTAAATGAAATCTTTAAGGGTTTTCCCAAGTGAAACAAATCAAAGAAAGGGTTCTAATTGGAACTTTTTTTTTTTTTTTTTTTTAAATAAGAAAGTAGTTCCTTTAAGTTAGAATTTTTTCCAGTGTCCTGGAACCTGCACTGGTGTTAGAACTTGGTCTGAGCCAGAGAACTGCCCCACAATTTGGCTAATGTGATGGCCATATGGCCAAGAGTTAATGGTGTACCTCCCAGTGACTGGTGGTCTAGAGTGTACCTCATGAGGTTTCTTATGAGTTCTTTTTATAGTTAAGGCTTCCTAAAGGGATTCTATTTGGAACCTTGTCTGATAGAAAAGACAGAACCCTGTCTGTTACACATAAAACCTTTCTCCAGAGGGACAACCTTAAGAAAATAGTCAAGGGCTGGTTCTCAGACTAAAACACTGACGATCATTTTCCCACCTGGAGCCTGTGCTTGTGATGGAACTAGGTCTAGGCTGTTCCTAACCGCTCCACTTTTTGGCCAGTATTATAGCCAAATGATAACCCAGGGCTTATGTTGCCAGAGATGCTGGACACTAAAAAGGTTCTGTATGGACACTTTGCCCCAGATGGACCACAAGAACAATGAACCTTCTAAATTTCTAGGGTCAGATCATGACCTTAGTATTATAAGGTTCTATCCATGTCAATAATGAATGAGAAATAGAACCTCATGAATGCTTACCTTGAGTATTAATAAAATAATCTACCAGTTAATATGGATAAACATGCATGCAGTTTTAGACTAAACATGGTTTTAGTGATCATCTACATAGCTAACCAAAGATGCATATAGCTAACATTGTAAACGCGCACCATAAGGAGAGTGTTTGCGTCTTCCGTCTTCAAACAAACGTCATTTAAACTCATGTAAACATCTTTAGATTAGATGTTGGTTCTGGCACCCGTCTCATGTCTGTGGTAAAACCTTGTGATTGATGCAACAGGCCCGGTGATTAAACTGGAGGCAGATGCTAACAGTCTGACTATCACAAAATGAAATGAGGGATGGAAGGCATTAAAACCTCATTGCTGTCAAGAGTACAAGTGCCACATCTGATGCAGGAGTAGGAAACCTGCTGCAGGATTAAACTCGTGTTTACGGCTTGTGGCTAAAATCCAGTTAGGACACATGTTCCTACAGCACATGAGACTCGTGCAGAGTGGCAATTTGCGTCGCCATTGAGCACAGCCCTGAGGACGCTAAGTGCACTGGGGACCATATTTCAATAAGCAGTAGAATTAGAGCAGGATTACAAGTTTAATAGCATAAGCAGCTAGCATTTAGCCAGTAATAAATGTGGAAACATGGGGTTTGTGGTGAAGATAATTACAGGTCTTGCCCCATGAACTTTACCCCATCCATACTGTAGCTTGATGCTAGCTATAACGTTAACCATGGTAATAATCCGTTCTGAGGCATCGGGAGTCAAGTCACAAATTTAATCATAAGTAAAATACTGATACGGGGATTTTTCCTTAGTTTGAATTACTCAAATGGAATTAGCTCTGAGAAATGATTAACTCAGAACACATTATTCTGGACCTTTCTTCAGATGCTTTGAAAGTTTCATACTGGAATCATTTTCTTTTACAGAATTGTCTTCATCTTTCCTTTGTACTAGTCTTTTAACTGATAATATTTATTTGATTAGGCAGCATAGGGTACTGATTAGCTAAATGATTTATTCATGCATAGCACAGCGCTCATTTGCAATGTTCTAGCAAGATGACCTTTTCAGCCTTCAAAGAAAGCCAGACAAATCTTTGGTGGTCATAGTGGGTAGTTTGATCCTGTCATGGTAAATGACCATCAGTGATGGCAAATGATTGTAAATGACTGAATACAGCAGCCCGTGCTGTCATGCTAAATTATCATCATCGTTGAGCCTTAGCAGAGAAAGTGGGTGTTGGCGGCGATCGAGCGGATCGTGGGTCTTTGACAGCGATGGTTTGGAAGGTAAGCATTAACAGCGAAGCGGGTGGAATGTTGGCGCTGACATTAAAGATGATGGTACATAATGCAAGTGCTAATGTCAATATGGTGGTATGTAGGTGTTCGCTTGAAGGCACAGGAATGTGAGAGGCGTGGGGGAGTGTGAGAGTTTGTAGCAAGAGTGCTGTCAGTACAAGCGTTAGCATCAGATCTGTGAATGTAAGTGAATTGTTAGCAGTGACAGGGAGCAGTGAAGAAGCAGGATCTGTGAGTGTGAGCAAGAACAGAGTGGGTGCTTGTTGACACTGACAGTTCAATGAGAAAGCAGGTTATCATACTTGCAGGGTGAACGAGGGGGTTTATGTCTCTACTGGGTAAAACCATCACAGACCTTTTATACAGTTCCCCTTTTTTAAATAAAATGAGCATGTTTAACTTCTGGTTGCCAATCCTTTGCAACTAATAACTGTCTAAAGGTGGATAAATCCTTCATATTCATTAGCCATGCCACTATTAGCTTAGCTACTGTTTTGGCGGCCGAGTAATTTTACAGACTCAAAAGTGGAATTAGGCAAAATATTATATGGATAAATGCATGTTCAGACATTTTAACTGAACATTCCTTAAGTCAGATGATGAAGCAGTATCTTAAGAACAAGGATATATCTGAAGCTAGTAAGGAATAAAAAAATAAATGTTAGTTGCTAGCAAAGATAATTACTTTAGCAAACCAGCAAGGTAAATAGTGTTATAGTTAGTAAACTAGACCAGCAAACTAACAAGTAATACATTTGTTAGATATTGAGCAAAGGTAACTAGCCTTACAAACTAGCAAGTAGTATATTTATGTTAGATATTGAGCAAAGGTAACTAGCCTAGCAAACTAGCAAGTAGTATATTT
>JANDJT010000206.1:24426331-24436975 GCA_024331685.1 Stegophilus panzeri | reverse complement strand
CGGGTCGGGTCGGGGTGGGGCGGGGCGGGGGGTGCACGGTCGACTGCACAGCATGTATTCTCTCTCAAGACCCCGCGAGAGCCGAGTGAAATAGTGTCATCGAGCAGCGCGGCTCTGTGGGCATTCCTATCAAATTTCTGAGCCCGAGCGGATTTGTGTCGGAGTTATTTATGGGCCTTCACTTGCCATTTAGCTGTTGTTCTGCACTATTAAAATATGGGGGGAAAACACAAACATGCATACAGGAGCAGCGCCAGGGTTTTTTTTTTTGTGTGTGTGTGTGGTGGGAATTCATGCTGATAAATTTCCATTCTGACATTTATACTCAAAGCCAAGGGAATTTTTTTTCAAATTTATTTATTCATATTTTTATACCTTGTTCTTTTAACAGCTGTTAAATGAGATTAAACGTAGCATATTTTGTATTTAAAAAAAATATTACATGGCTGCTAGTGATTTTTACGACATCGTTCCTTATTCTTATTTCCTATTAAATTAAACGATTTATGTAAATTTTTTTTTTTTTTTTTTGTTTCAATTGCTCATGCGTAATTTATGAACCTTTTACAAGCCATTTTAACAGTTGTATTTCACTAATAAAATGTGGAAAGAAGAAGCTTGGAGGACTAATGTGCATTTTTCCACTGGGAATTCCTCACTGATAAATTTCTCGCCTGACATCCAGGTGAATTTTAACTCGGTAACGTCAGGGCTTAACGTGTTTGCTCGCGAGTTTTAGTTCTAATGCTAATAAATCCTAGGAAATTGTAGTAAATCGTGACATGCTGCTTTTGGAAATTATTACTGATCTGGCGATCGTTCTTAACGTGACGTGTGTGAAATTCACTGAACGTGGAGGGAAGCAGCTGAGGTTGGTTTTTCCAGCAAGAATTCATGCTGGTAAATTTCCAGCCATTTTTTAAGTCCAGGTGAATATTCCATTCGTATTGTAGAACATTACAGTGTGCGCGGTGAGTTATCTTTTAATTATAAAGCTACTCGTTTCTAATCAATCATGTAAAAGGTTTGCTTTCTTTCTTTGCTTTAGTTTTTTCTCTCCTAAATTATTAGGGAATATTTCTTTCTTTCATTATTTAAGTATTTCTTTCTTTCTTTTTTCTTCCTTTTTTCTGTCTGTCTTTCTTTCTTTCTTTCTTTCTTTGCCTTTGTTTTTTTCTCTCCTAAATTATTAGGGAATATTTCTTTCAGTATTTGAGTGTTTCTTTCTTTCTTTCTTTTTTCTTTCTTTTTTTCTGTCTTTCTTTCTTTCTTTCTTTCTTTCTTTCTTTCTTTCTTTGCCTTTGTTTTTTTCTCTCCTAAATTATTAGGGAATATTTCTTTCAGTATTTGAGTGTTTCTTTCTTTCTTTCTTTTTTCTTTCTTTTTTTCTGTCTTTCTTTCTTTCTTTGCCTTAGTTTTTTTCCCTCCTAAATTATTAGGGAATATTTCTTTCTTTCACTATTTGTGAGTCTTTCTTTCTTTCTTTCTCAGTTGAATATTACATTTGTATTTTAGTACACTTATAGTGTGTGCAGTGAGTACTGTTTTTTAAATTTTAAAGCTACTAAATTCTAATGAATCTGGTTAAAGGCTGCTTTCACAGCACATTTAATGGACGTTTTGAGGATACGTTGGATTGCGTTAATAAATGTTGGATAAATATGGACAAAAATGTGATTGTTTTCATTATATCTACTACTCAGTTTTAAGAAATGTATCAAATTGTTCCATTGTGTCTTTATCTTTATGATCATTATGCCTGTGCACAATTCCAATCTCACTTCCCAGTGGGAATTCCTGCTGATACATGTCTTTCCTAACATAAATGATTAAGTCTTGGTGGATTTTTTTATACATATCGTCACATCATATAGTGTTCACATTGATTTTCATCTAATACCCGATTCAATTTTAACCCCTTAAATGTCCAGCGCTTGTAGTTACTCAATAATTCAAGAGTGTGCTTTAAGATGAATAATAAACTATAAATGTACTATTTCCAACCATATATATTACATTTTTCTTTCTAAATTATTAAAGAAAATAATTTGTTTTGTGTGAAGTTCACTCATATAGGTGACTTCCGAGCAGATTTGTGTCCTTATTATTTATATTATTTATTTTCGTGCTAATAAAACATGTTTAAAAATGCTTACAGGTGATAAACCTCTGCTCTGGCATCAATTTTCAAGCTTAGGATAATTTTTTATTCATATTGTGGCGCCTTGTCGTGCAGGCAGAGGTTTTATGAAATGAAATTTTCATGTGTTGTAGTAAATGGTGGCGTTTTTGCATTCGGAATTATTGCAGTATCATTTTAATGACGTTTTTATGAAACGTCAGCGTTTTGAGCTATCCGTTTCTGTTCGGACATTCGTTCAAGTCCGGCGGATTTGTTTTATTCATGTTTTTCTACCTTATTAAATTCTAATAAACATAAGAAGTCATTACTTTCTGTTCAATGATCATTTTTTATGACAAATCGCAGAGTCTTGCAGGTTTGCGTCTGGATTATTTATTTATGGATGCTCATGTGCCATTTAGCTGCTGTATTGTAGTCATAAAATGTGAAGAAAAGTGCACCAAACGGAGCGAAGCGAGTAGCTTTGATTTATTTGGGAAATGGAAATCGGTTGTGATGTGAGCGTGTGAGGGCGGAAATCTAAAACGCTATCGGTATCGCAACACAAAACTAGTAGTGTTGAGTCATGCGTTATGTCATCAGTGGCAAAAATAAAGCCTGCCTTTTTTCTTTGAAAGAAAGAAAAGGGCGTAACGATACAGTGATGTCATTTTGTTTCCCATGCCTGCAGGTCATGGGTGCTTGGAGCATTCGCGTTGCTCTGTCTGCTCGGGCTCACCTGGTCGTTCGGGTTGTTCTTCCTCAACGAGTCATCCATCGTCATGGCCTACCTCTTCACCGTCTTCAACACACTGCAAGGGATGTTCATCTTCATCTTCCACTGTCTCCTCCAGAAGAAGGTAAAAGACGCATTCATTGCTCCCTTGGCTATGTTTAAAGGAAACTGGGCCTCTCCGTCTGCTCCTGTTTTACCGAAAGCAGACCTGAAAATGTCTCGGAACGATCTCTCTGGTCCACGCTGCTGCTTTCTGATTTCATTGTTTGTTTGTGTAATTTAATTAAGCAGCAATCACATGAGCTTATGCCTCGTGATTAGCTGTCGCGATTGGGGAAATAACATTAGCCTCATGTGCCTCTGGGGACTATTAGCAACTCGCTCACGTATCATGATTCAAAAACTTCCATGGTGTGGGTGCACTTTTTACTTTTAAAAAACAGTTCCAGGTTCGCCTGTGTATTTATCGGGCCGAAACCTTGACGTATGCTTAATAGGCGGTGTGTAATTAAATGAATCTTGACATTACTACAGCTTCTGTCTCGCCAGCGGTGATGTGTACACTGGTGGAGATGTGGCTGCAGGGAAACTTTATTCCGAGTTATCCTGTGTTTAATGTTTCAATTCATCAGTGGTGTCAAAACAAGCACTTGCCTGTCTGCTCCATTAGCTGTGGCCTCTCGAGGGTGAAATGAGTCTTTTTGATGCCGAGATTGTGCGTCTGCCTAAAAGAAGCCACTCAGTGAGCAAATGTCTTTGATGGACAAAAGGGTTTGGCAGGCACTGGTTGTTTCAGTTCTAAAAAAAAAAAAATTCAATAAAAAAGACACAATATATACAAAATACTACCAATATTCAGCGCTCTGTCAGTGTTTGGATGATTAATTGTCTGTAACAGCAGCTCTGACAGTAGTTCTGTCTGTAATTCAAATCACAGGAGAGTGCCTTCATACGTAGATACAAGAATATTAAATGTAACTACAAGGGGATAAAAAGTACTGCTGTTGTATAAGATGAATAAAACACTCCGGAGAGTGATTTTATAGCTACGACAATATTAAATATAAATACTAGGGATGCGAAAGTGAAGAAATTTTCCCACCAGTTAATCGGCATGTGACAACACCGGTAATACCGGTATCACTGGGTGGGGGGGAGGGGGGGTGGATAGGGATTTCCCCCCCACTTTTAAATCACTTATGAATGGCCATGTGCATTTTACTTACACTTTCGAATTAGCTTCAATTCGGGGGCAGCAATTGCTTGAATGGTGGGTTCATTATTATTCTTAATGAAAAACACAGTACAATAGTACACAGTACAACAGTACAAACTCGCTTGTATTAAACACAGAACTTCTGAAAGCAAATCTTACGCCATTGTCTTGTCAGTCAGCTCGCCTCACTCTTGTTACATGATAAATGAAATCTGGTCTGTGCTGTGACTCTGAGTCATTCGGCGCGTTCAGTTTTTAATTGTAGTGTCTGTTCTCTAACTGACCTAAATAATGAGTCTTTATTGATCACATATACATTACAGCAAAGTGAAATTCTTTTCTTCACATACTCCAGCATGTTAGGAGGTTGGAGTCAGAGCGCAGGGTCAGCCATGATACAGCATCCCTGGAGCAGAGAGGATTAAGGGCCTTGCTCAAGGACCCAATAGTGGCAGCTTGGCAGTGCTTCAGCTTGAATCCCCGACCTTCAGATCAGTAACCCAGAGCCTGGCAGTGATGGGGTTTGAACCCCTGACCATCTGATCAGTAACCCAGAGCCTTAACCATCAAGCCACCACTGCCCTCGAAATGAATTTTATTACTATAAAAAAGCAAAACGACAGTGGGGGCGGTGCTGCGGTGGGCAAGTGATGTAATCAGTGTGCGTCCGAACACCGACTATCTCAGCAAACCTAGTAACTACAAATGTATAAAAAGTACTACTATGGTATAAGAGGAATAAAACACTTAGGGCCATGCTGTTACTTCAGGATGGTAACACTGACTTCACATTGTACCTCATTTATTATTTTCCTCTAACAGCACACCCCTGAAGCGTTTTATTCCATACTAATCACATGACATGGACTTTTTTTTTTAACTTTTCTAACAGCATTACTTTGTGACGTGACATTTCCTGCAGGTGCGTAAAGAATACGGGAAGTGTTTCCGTCAGTCTCAGTGCTGCGGCGCTTTGCCCCCAGACAGCTCTCACAGCGTGGGCAAGACGTCCACATCTCGCTCCACGGCCCGATACTCCTCCGCTACTCAGGTAAAGCACTTAACATTCCATCTTTTCACTTCTCAGCAGCCCGGCTACCATCACGCTTTTAATGTTGTTGTTCTGGCAAATATGGACGTTTTATTTATTTATTTATTTGTTTGTTTGTTTATTTTTGTTTGCATGAAAAAAAGCCAGCAGTTCTCATTGTGATAAGTGATTTTACGCCTGCAAGAGAGTTTTTGCGCCTGATTTAATAAATGCTTTCTGAGATTTTAAGACTTGCCAAGATACAAATCGTAGTGGAAGAAAAGCACGGATAATGGATTTTCTTACATACCTCAGGGAATGACAAACAAACAAACAAACAAACAAACAAACAAAAACCTCCCAAACAAACACTGTATCTACTTACGAACTTTTCTCAGACATTTTGAGTCACGGCGGTCTTTTTACACGATTCGCTTGTTTATTAACACCACTAAATAATTAGTCTTGAAGGGAAAACGCCACGTTAAACTCTTCCCGCTAAAGTATCAAGGACGCGCCTCTTCATTTAATCCACCCTCGTGAGTTAATTTCTCATCCAACGCAGACCTAATCATTCTCTTAAATGAGATTCTTTGTGACTAATTGTGGTTAGAAGGTTTTGCCAACAAACGGGAAATCAATTGGATTTATTTTCCCTAGCAGGCAGATTAGCTAGCCTTAATGGAGTTCTTAGCGAATCAGAACCTTTGTCGCTGTTCGAACATCAGTGTCATCAGCGTGGCTCTTCTTCACACCTGTAGTGTTCTTACCCGCGTCAATTAGCAGCCATGTCATTGTACAAGCTCGGTGTAATAGAATTTCTTACCTACCCTGGATTTTGCTAAATAGACCCCAGCATGGTTTGTATTTTTATACGTCTCGTAGCTCTAGTCCTGTAGCGACACCATAAACGTATATTGTTATTGCTTTTCCATGAAATAGTGCTCCTAGCAATTATGTCTTACCTCCAACACTTCAGCCATGTATGAACATGTATAAACATGATTTTCTGTCATTTTATTTATTTATTTATTTACTTTTTTAGTAATTTTTTTCCGGTAATTCTTTGTCTGCCGTTCTCGCGTTTGCTCCCGGAGGGCAGGAGGTTGTAATCCGAAGAGCATAATGATTGTTGTTACCTTCTGCCACTCGCTAATTAGTGCTGGTTTTTAACATGCGCTAGTAGCTAACAGCGTGTGTCTGTGTGTGCATGTGTGTCCCAGAGTCGTATCAGGCGGATGTGGAACGACACGGTGAGGAAGCAGTCCGAGTCTTCCTTCATCTCCGGAGACATCAACAGCACCTCGACACTGAACCAAGGTGAGCGCTCTGCTGCTCTAAAAGACAAGCGGAACAGGAACTTGTTTTTGGTTGTTTAATAAAAGTTTAAGTTTGAAACCTTGCACTGCGTTCACGCTAGCAAGTAGAAAGGCGCTCAGGATTGTTTGTTGTCTCTTGTGGGCGTGGCCTGTCTGTCTTGGTGGTAGTAGCTAAAGTATATACCATTATACCGTAAAATTTATACTAAAACATGATTGAATTTTCAATTGTGATTGGTTGGAAGGTGCATTCATTTTAGTTGTACCACAGCGCAGTTGAATTCTCGACCCTGATTGGTCGGAAGGTGTGTTAATTATATAACAGCAGGGCTAGGACAGTAGTAGCATGAACGAAAGGTTAATATTAATGTGCGCATTATAATATGTTATTGTTTCTATTGTAACAGCTCATATACATGTATGGCAGACCATCAACATAATCTAAGCCTAACAATAAACAAATTTTCATAGGATGCTGTTTAGCATATAATTGAAAAACATTTTTTGTTAGGAAACATTTATCAGTCCCTCCACAATTTCAAATTTTTTTTTTTTTTTTTTTTTTTTTTGCGATCACAGAAATGAATACAAACTCCACGATATTCACAGGAGCTTGCAGTTTTTGTACCTTACCGCAGATTTGTTCCAAGAGGCATTATGTCATGGCAACACACATTCCGCCAAAGCCCTCTTCCGTTCACGTGCATCAAACAGAAGTGCGACTAAAAAATCTCATTTACCAACAAACTTCAATTTTTACTTCAATTTTGTGCACTTGCAATTTTGCCAATTCAAGTAGTTTTCTGGAAAAAAAATCCTCAGCAAATTGCGTCGCAAATTTTGAAGAAAAAAAAAAAACAAGCCGCAGCAAAATCAAACTTGTTTGGCCACAACAATCACAAAAAAACTCCTGTACGGACTGAGTTATGTAACATTTATGAAAAGAGTCGCAGGTGTCAACGCTTTGTAACAGTCACGGTGCTTTGTAGGAGTTTACGCTTTCCGCTTTCTTGGTAAAATAACAAGCAGCAGGGTTTTTGGTTTGTTTGTTTATTTGTTTGTTTTTTTCATCAGCATTGAACCGCTAAAAAGCATGACGTGTTGTTATTTAATTAACGATTAGTAAATAATAATTGACAAATTGCTGTGGTGTAAGTGGAATAACAGACTTTAGATAGTTGCTGTTGAAAATGAATAATGAAAACGATACACTTTGGGGTGGAAACAGATGGACTTCAGATCCACCGCAACCATAACCAGGATTAACCGAAGATGAATGAATATTGAGGCTTTTATTTCATTTTTGAGTGCCAAATGTCTTTGAATTAAAACTAGTAGGAGTTTTAGTAGGAGTAGGGGTTTTAAAGAAGAACAGGCAACCCGAGCGATAGGATTGGTCAAGAGAATTCACTGGAGCCAATCATTTGAATCAGATTTGAATCAAATTAATGAATCATAATTATTAATTTGCATAGAATTATTCAAATCTCAATTCAGATGTCGGTTGTTGCTGTCGAATCAGAACTGTATGTCACGCACTTACACAGAATTACCCGTCGCTTTGTAACTTGCTAGCGTGAACGTTTGTTTTAAAATGGTAACTGCATGTGATTTGTCTTATTCGTTAACCTGAAATATAAAGTTTTACAGGCCCCCTAAAATTCAGGGGGGGGGAAATAGACTAACAGTGCTCCTTGTTTAGATTTTCAAGCAGAAAGCAAAAATGTTTGATATTTTTTATTTTACCTCCAGACATAATAATGTGAAAACATGCCAGAAGGCATAAAAAGCTCAAACACATGAACAAAAGACATTGGTTTATTTTATTATTTATTTATTTTTTTTATATCACATCTGTCAGATGTTTCAAATCGCTGCTTTCAGTCCTCCGGTTCAAACAAGGTCCACTTGTTTATAAAAAAATAAAAAAATAAAAAAACCTGACCAATCAATTATTTAGAGCGAGCAAGAGTGCTGCAGATGAGACGATGATGTTAAACTTTAGGCACCCCTCTCCCGCATCCTCCCCACCCTCATGGTGTAGCATCTGAGGCAAACGCATTAAAATGCTTCGTCAGGCACAACACCGGAGCAACACAGTGCCAGAGCATATATTTATATATATAAAAGTATATAAAAGTAGCAGGTGTGAAGGGAAACAGTGCCGTTTTCATCCAATTGCAGTTATGCTACTTTGAACTGTGCAGTAAAGAATACTTTTACAGAGTTTCCAAAAAAAACATAAAACAAAACATTGTAGCTCAAAGACCATCATTAAACTGAGACATTATAAGAATTATAAGGTTCTGTCTGAGTAAAGAACAATATCTTACAGTTTTGTCCCCGCCCATTATTCAGATTTATACCACTGTTTAATGAGGATTCTCGTTTTTGATTGGTCAGATTCATGTTGATTCATTTTCTTTAACCGCAGCACTGACAGTAAGTAGCTCCTGCTGTAATTCAAATCACAGGTTTCTAACACGCATTCAAACATGTTATCGTTTCCATAGTAACAGTTCATTCACACTACTTAAAGTGCACCTGTTATGGTTTTTCAAGTATTACCTTTCATGTAGTGTGTTATATTCGTAGCTGTTCGTGAATGTAAAGTTTCTAAAATCAAAGCTCACCACAAAGGGATTTATTGACTCCCAAAAGAAGGAACCGATTCTGAACAGCTGAAATGAGTCATTAGAGATTCCAGACTTACTTCCTGTACTAATCTACGTTGGTTTGTAACAAAAAGCCTCGCCTCTGGTCTTCATCGGCTGCTTGCTGACAGACGGAGTTGAAACTCGTTACGGTAGCGGGCGTTTCCTTTTTGAAACACGCTGACAGCGGTAGACCAATCACAACAGCCTGGGACATCTGACCAATCAGAGCAGAGTAAGCTCTCTGAAAGGAGGAGTTTAGAATGAATCCTTTAGAACGGATCATTGAACGAGTCGTTTGTGACACTGGGGGGAAACAAGGTAATGCTGCAGTTTAAATTATGAGCACGTTAAAGTGTTTTTGACCTCGGATGCATGTAATCTATAAATATGAGACCTTTAAAACAAAATTAGGCACGTTTCAAAACCATAATAGGTGTGCTTTAACAGTAAACAGATATCAGAAGCATGTTCATATTTAACACAGAAAAATTTAACGCATTGATTGATATATAGATGTTTTCTGTAAGGAGTCTCCAGTGGCAGTGTTTTGTCACATTCAGAGTTAAATCTGTTCCTTTAGGTTTTCCACCATGGGAAAGGCTTCAGGACAAACACTGCTGGTTACTCAGTAACAATGTGCTTTTTTTTTTTTTATTCTCCTGGGAACATAACAAAATGACTGTTTATAGCTGTGATAAACAAAGTGGATGCTCCACATAACTATAAACATAAAAGTACAATGTGTCTTCTTTAATAAATAAAAAAAACCTCTAATGTTTAGCAAATTGTTGTGGTGAAAGAGGAATGAACGCTTCAGGAAATGCTGGTTTTGAAAAAAATAATCAACTTTGAAGTGGTGAAAGAAACTCAGCTTTATATGTTGCTCTCATCACACCATCCTGTCATTGATTATTTTCCTATAATGACACACCCCAAGTGTTTTATTCCATACATATACCTTCTCAACAATGTTATATGAAATTTCGCACATGTATTCAGTTCTATATACATATTTATAGCATAAATTCAGTTAGAACCTCATAATAATAAGATTAAATATTGAACGCTCTCTCTCTCGCTCTCTCGCTCTCGCTCTCTCTCTCCGTTCTTAGGAAAGAGGGTTCTTTAAGCATTTTATCTTACCTCCCTATATGAACAACCTAAAGAACTCTCATTACGGTCCTAGATCGAATCTTTTTCCTTTCTAAAAGTGTCATTTAAGATCATCTAAATGGAAGTATGCATTTTGGAATGTAGGATGTGAATTGCAACGCCAGAAATTAAAGTAATCATAATACTGTTTAAAAAGGCAGAAATAGTTTTGTTCTAATCACAGAACCAATGTTGGATTTTCAACCTTGAGCCGTCACACTACTCTCCAAAAGCCCAAGGCCAATTTATCTCTCCAACTCTCCATCATATCATACGAACTCTTTGAAATTCTTTCTACAACCACCAAATGTGATGGCACGACTCCATATCCGTCTCTCTAATCCCACAATCCTTTCTTTTCATCTCACAGCCATGTCATAAAAGAAACCATAGGTTTTGCTCATCCGAGATC